>SJYV01034943.1:11933-28317 GCA_006410875.1 Neotragus pygmaeus | reverse complement strand
TGACTCAGTGACCCCATGGACTGCAGCCCACCAGGCTCCTCCGTCCATGGGAGTTTCCAGGCAAGAGTACTGGAGTGGGGTGCCATTGCCTTCTCCGATATATGTGTTAGTATACTGTATTGGTGTTTTTCTTTTTGGCTTACTTCACTCGGTATAATCGGCTCCAGTTTCATACTTCAATTTTTTAAAAAGTTTACAGGGAAACAAACCTCTGGGAGAGATAATAGATGAAAGGTGATAACGTACCAGAGTTCCTTCAGCTTGGGACTATACTCTCTGACATCCTGTGTTGACCCCTTCTTTTCCACTACCACAGTGCTCTTAGAAGCCTTCAGTGTCTCACAGATGGACAACCAAAGCATGCACTAAATTGGCCTCCAACCCTGCCCAAGTTCTTCCTCCTCCCCATTTTCTCTGTCATCCCCAGATAAATGGGCTTCCCAGGTGGCACATCAGTAAAGAATCTGCTTGCTAACGCAGGAGACGCAAGGGATGTGGGTTTGATCCCTGGGTTGGGAAGATCCCCTGGAGTAGAAAATGGCAACTCACTCCAGTATTTTTGCCTGGAAAATCCTATGGACAGAGGAGCCTGGCAGGCTACAGTCCATGGGGCCGCAAAGAGTCAGACACGACTGAGCAACTAAGCAGGCATCCCAGATAAACCTTCCTAACCACAGCACTGATTGAATCACTCTCCTGTTTCAAAACTTTCACTGTTCTCTACCGACCATGTCTAAGCTTTGTATTCAAGGTTCTCCTTGATGGACCCTAATCTGCTAATCCAGGATCGGCTCATGATTCCTCTACATCTTAACCCGCTGCCTCAATCAAATCACTTACCACCTCTGAACATAGCCGTGTCAGGTTGTTTTATCCTCCTCTTTTGCTATGCTTCATGCTCTAGGAAAAGGACTTGGGCAAAGAGAAAGTAATCATTTGGTCAGAAGCATTTGACAAAAAGCTTAACAAAGTCTATTTAGTCCCTAGAGTTACCCAACCCCATCCTCCATTCTTTTCCCACTGTTATAATGGGGTGGGGCGGCGGCGGGGGGCACGGTGGGAATAATACTTTAGAAATTTCCATTTTATCTTCAAATGATAAAGACTGACTGTAAAATATGAAGATGAAATCTAGCTCCTGGCAAAAAGACAAAAGCAACTTTATCCCTCTACTCCCTGGTTTCTTACATGATGGTGATGATAACAATGATTTTTTTATTCACATAGCACTTCAGAATTTACAAAGCACTTTTATAACCTACTTTATTTAAATAAAGTTGCACAAAAAACCTGGAAAGTAAATATTCTCATCTGCATTTATTATATGGACACCAAAGTTCAGGTTATCACTAACGTTACTTTCCTGTTCTCACATTCCTGAGATTCTCTACAATAAATGAGGTTTATTCCTGACAACTGCCTACTACTCTTCTCAGCATCTCTCTCACTCCCTCTTCACACGAGCATCACTGAGTATCCATTGTTCATTCCACCTCTACAGAGTGTTGCTCTTGTATTGTGGTTATAATCTCCAATATGCTCCTGAGACCACCACACTCATCCTCCTACAGGTATTCATAAATTCCTAGAGGCATCCAAGATTAGAAAGTCTTTGAGATCCAAAGAACGAATTTTAAATGGTAAAGATGTGAGAATGATATTCAGAGAAGGAGATGATCCCAGGAAATTCATATTCCTTCAACAATTTTTTTTTTTGAGGCCTCATATTGGCCAGGCTGCTAAATGCTGAGGCAAAGAATAAAACATGACTCTTGCCTTGAAGAAGCTCACAGTCCACTGTAGACCTCACAGGTGTCAGGTCTACACAGAGTACTGATTCTAGCTCAAAGAATCTGACTCTTAAGGGTACAATCACAGAAGTTTTTTTGTCAAATTAGACCAAATCCCCAGCAGACATTCTACCACTGTCATCCATTCCTCCTCATTGACAATGAATGTCCCACTCAAAATCAAACCATCAAGTTAGCAAATCAACCAGTAAAATGCCAAAAATCCCAGAGCAATTGTTTCAAATATTTATCAACAAACATTAGGGAAAACATTCAACTCATCTGTACTCACAGAAATATTTGCTAAAATATTTAAATACTGCTTGTGTATCTATTAACACTTAAAAGGGTAATACTGTGTGCAGAAAAGTGAGGTGAATATAGTTGATGGACTGCAAACTGGTAAAACCTTTTATAGGAAACAATATGGCAATATCTACCAAAAGCTACTTATATCATCATAATCTTTTTTTTTTCAGCAACACTCACAAGGCATAGCCCCAGGCCCCCAGGGGCATTCAAAGCATCAGTGATCAATGTGTCCTGCAATTCGCATTAATTCTGGCAACTAGCTGTGTTTTACATTGAAATTTGATCCAATGCTGAGTCGTATTATAATATTCAATCAAATAGTTCATTTCCTGAAAAATGAAAATGCCTGTGGCATTACTATGTAATAACATTGAAAAATTGGAATTCAACACAGTTCTCTAATAGAAACATAATTGAGTAATTTATGATACAACAGTTCTTAAAATATACATAATTATTAAGACTATGTAACAATATATAAAATTATTTATAAGTAGAAAAACAAAATATGAAATTACAGCTAAATAACAATCACAATTCTGTAAAAATATGCTTGTATTTAGACAAATATTGGAAGAGAATATAAAAATGTAACAGCTGCTCTACTGCTATGGTGAAATTATGATAGAAACATGTTCTATTTAAAACTTCACTTCATCATGTTGATATGCATACTTTATTATACTGCTTGTTTAATTGACTACTTTCCCAAATAAACTATAAGCTTTATGAAGACAGGACAATGTCACTTGTGTTCAGCATTATAGCACTAGTTCCTTATTTCATGAAAGAATTAATGAGACAAATGGGAAACCTCAAACTAATCCCCAAGAAGGGGTGAAGAAGTGGGTAATTAAAAACGAAGACAAGGTGGGAATTCCATGGTGGTCCAGCGGTTTGTGCTTCATGCTTTCACTGTGGAGATTTTCTGGGAAATCTAGGATCCCGAAAGCCAAGACCAAAACCAAACAAACAAAAGGGTGGTCTCTATGCCTGTTTTTAAGCTCTAACTATGGGGAAAGCCAAACAATTTCACTGAGGAATCTCTGGAAAGTCTCTCTTCCATCAAGACCACTGCCCAGACCTTTGCTGTTGAAGGCTCTAGAGAAAGGCACAGGGTTCTGCTAAGTGGACACAGAAGCAGGATCCTTCACATATTCGGGGAAAAGGCAGGCAGAGACAGGAGCTTCTTATTATTTGCCTCCAACTCGCTGCTCTTGACTCGTAGAATTTTACATATGACTCCAGCTGGAACTGAGGTGAGGAAGAGTGGGTGTAGCTCTGGCTAAAAAATAAATTTCCAGATACAAAAGGAAAATAAGAAGCTTTAAAGGAATTGTGCTCTGGAGTGAACATTCTCTTTCCTGACAACTTAAAAGCAGTCTGAAATATACCAGAGGCACCAGAAGGACTCTAAGTCATCAGAGTATTATAAGCATTAACAAAAAACACGTAGGGAAAGGAGACAATCTTTAAGTTATTTTTCAACCAACCTACGCAGCACCTGTCACAGACCATACAGGCTCTTTTCAGCTTAGGCGATCTTTCATCCATCCTTGGTGCTTTGAGGCAAGAGCATCGTAACTGACTAATGCAGAGCTCAAAAAATGTAGCTGCGTGGAGAAAGGGACACTGAGCAAGGAGAGAAGGGTGTGGAGAAAGAAGAATCTAGACTTTAGATACAGCTCCGCTTGTTTCATGTTGTAACTTTAAATAAACCACACTCTCTCTGAGCATTGGCTTCCTAATCAAAATAGGCAACCATACCAACTTATCTCACAAGGTTAAGGTGACAATTAAATGAGAGGATACATGCAAGTTGAAGTATGTCATACGTTATACATTTTTACTTAAACATACGCCTTATTACAGAATCACAAATGCTACAATTTCCTTCCAGGGTGAAAGTTAAGGTCAGTACATTTTTCAGCCTGATCTGACTGTGTAAGTCATCCAGGGGCTATAGGAAAATTGATCTCACCCCTCTTTGCCAAGTCATGATAATTTTTTCTTTTAAGGAGTAGACTTTCCATGTGAGTGGGTGGCAGTAAAGTATGATTCTCGTTTTCCTCCTATCTTAATGCTAAAATTGCACTGTTCATTACTTAGGGTTACAGAAGATTTTTTTATCCTCCAGCTCCTTCTAGGAAAATGCAAAAACCTGTAAAAAGGGATTGTCAATAGCCACTAACAACTCATACTGAACAAAGATTAACTCAGCCTGTTGAAAATGAAAAGCTCAGAAATAAGGAAGCCAACAACAACTTGGCCAGAAATCTCTGGATTTCAAAGAGGCTCCTATCAGCAACCACCATTGTCTTCAACCTCCAAAATGTGTTGGTCGCTCAGTCGTGCCCTACTCTTTGTGACCTGTGAACTGTAGCCTGCCAGGCTCCTCTGGCCATGGGATTCTCCAGGCAAGAATATTACAGTGGGTTGCCATGCCCTCCTTCAGGGGATCTTCCCGACCAGGGATTGAACCTGGGTCTCCTGCATCACAGGCAGATTTTTTACCATCTTAGCCACCAGGGAAGCCCCAAATTTCCCCCCAATTTCCATACATCAGCATCTAAACATCTCTCAGACTATTTTCTTACTAAAAAACAAGACATTCCCAAATTTGTTTTAGAAAATATGTTCACCTCTGGAACGGGTCTTAGGCCGCAGAAGGCCATGGACAAAGAATGAAAGGCATCAGTGGAGGGGGAAGGTGCAGAAACGTGGAGAAACAGAATTATCCGTTTCCACAGTTCCCACTAGAATCAGCAGCCCTGACACTTGCAAAGAAACTATTTTCCCCCTAAATTCTTACTCCTAATTAAATAGAAAAATTGCCCACGACAATACTTGTGTGTGTGTGCTCAGTCACTCAGTTGTATTCAACTGTTTCCACACCCATGGATGGTAATTTGCCAGGCTCCTCTGTCCATGGGATTCTCCAGGCAAGAATGCTGGAGTGGGTTGACATTTCCTTCTCTAGGGGATCTTCCTGACCCAGGGATCAAACCTATGTTTCGTGTGCCTCCTTCACTGGCAGGTGGATTCTTTACCACTTGGCCACCTGGGAATCCCATGACAATACTTAGAAGGAAATTAAGTGTGGAATTCTTCCTCATATCTACTCTTAGTCCCACCTGTTGCTACAGTTTCAATATGTATATATTTAAATCTGTCATGGATGTTACTGTCTGAAATCTGTCTGCAGGACAATCCTATGAAGAAAGCAGAGCAGGTTTTATGACTCTAGTTTTAAGGATGAGGAAACTGAGACTCAGAGAATAGCAGCTTGCTATGCTAGTAAAGTAATGCTCAAAATTCCCCAAGCCAGGCTTCAGCAATACGTGAACCGTGAACTCCCTGATGTTCAAGCTGGTTTTAGAAAAGGCAGAGGAACAAGAGATCAAATTGCCAACATCGCTGGATCATTGAAAATGCAAGAGAGTTCCAGAAAAACATCTACTACTGCTTTATTGACTATGCTAAAGCCTTTGAATGTGTGGATCACAATAAACTGTGGAAAATTCTAAAAGAGATGGGAATACCAGACCACCTGACCTGCCTCTTGAGAAATCTGTATGCAGGTCAGGAAGCAACAGTCAGAACTGGACATGGAACAACAGACTGGTTCCAAATAGGAAAAGGAGTACATCAAGGCTGTATACTGTCACCCTGCTTATTTAACTTATATGCAGAGTACATCATGAGAAATGCTGGACTGGAAGAAACACAAGCTGGAATCAAGATTGCCAGGAGAAATATCAATAACCTCAGATATGCAGATGATACCACCCTTATGGCAGNTCTGAAGGAGATCAACCCTGGGATTTCTTTGGAAGAAATGATGCTAAAGCTGAAACTCCAGTACTTTGGCTACCTCACGGGAAGAGTTGACTCATTGGAAAAGACTCTGATGCTGGGAGGGATTGGGGGCAGGAGGAGAAGGGGACGACAGAGGTTGAGATGGCTGGATGGCATCACGGACTCGATGGACGTGAGTCTGAGTGAATTCCGGGAGATGGTGATGGACAGGGAGGCCTGGCGCGCTGCAATTCATGGGGTCGCGAAGAGTCAGACACGACTGAGCGACTGAACTAAACTGATGGCTAAATTAAACCCAGACCTTCTGACTACAAATCTCAAAAGCTGTCCAGAACATCATGGTGCTTCTTGAGGTCTTTTGGCTCCAACCTCGCCAGAGAAGATAAATACCAGCCCCAACCTTCCTGTGATCATCTTTCATGGCACTGTTCACTGATTTTTTGAGTCAAATATAACAGTTTCTGCAAGAGAACTCCAAGGTAGCACTAAAGGGAAATCATTAATCTAAATACTCATGGCAAACAAAGTTTAACAAATGGCTGGAGTAACTAATAATATTGTTCATTTAAAACAAGTTTCTAACTAAATTAGTTAAACAGCTAGCTCTATAACACCTGCAACTCAGTCTAGGAAGCCCATAGAAAAATACACAAGATCCAAAGACAGAGACCTGGGTGGTAGTCCTGACTGTATCACTTCCTGGCTATTTGACTTTGGGTAACCTTCCCACCTTAATTCCTTCATAGGTAAATTAAAATAACATTAATTACTGCCCCACACATACTACCATGCACACATGCTAAGTTGCCTCAGTTGTGTCCAACCAGCTCTTTGCAACCCCAAGGATGCTAACCCGCCAGGCTCCTCTGTCCATGGGATTCACCAGGCAAGAATACTAGAGTGGGTAGCCGTGCCCTCCTCCAGGGGATCTTCCTGACCCAGGGATCAAACCTGTGTCTCTTACATCTCCTGCACTGACAGGTGAGTTCTTTACCACTAGTGCTGTCTGGGAAGCCCAAAGACTACTGTATGGAGGATTAAATGAGACAATGGATGTGACAGTCCTCAAAGTATAATTTCTACAACTGAGCCATCTCAAAAACAACTTACCCCAAGACTGTTTCAAAACATTAGTAAACAGTGTTTTCTCAACTATGTGCAACAAACTACTCCAATCAAAAATGAAGGAATATTCATTTAGGTTTGTCCTATTTTTCAAAATTATTTTTAGTGTCATAGAAACCTGTCTACAAATGATTTTACTTGACTCGAAGGCTCCTATAAATACTCATATGTAAGCTGCTGCCTCAAAGCTGCTATGAAAATCTGCTTGTCATGATGGAACATTTATTGAACATTTCCCAGGTCCTAGTCACATTAAGCATTTTTGAGAGTTTACGTCAACTGATTCTCACAAGAACCCTTTGAAATATACTTTATTTCCTCTTTATAGTTGAAACTGAAGTTCACAGAAAACAAGACATTGCTCAACATAAAACACATGTCTGTGACACTGAGAAAAAGAAACACCCACGTGTTCGGTGCCAAGGAGAAATTTGGAACATTGTTATCTCGTGATTACAGAACAGTCTCGAGAGTTGAACTACCTGGGTTCAAATCTCAAATTCACCATGAGTTTCCTCATTTGTAAAATTAGGTTAACAACAGTAATCTGTTTCATAACTTAGTAAATGAGTTAATACATTTACTTAGAACACCTTGAGATTTCCCTGGTGGTCCAGAGGTTAAGCTTCTGTGCTCCCAATGCAGGGGGCATGGGTTCAATGCCTGGGTGGGAAACTAAGATCCTGCGTGACCCACAGTGCAATCAGAAATAATAAATAAATAGCAGATGTGCATATGCTGCTGCTGTTTAGTCACTAAGTCATGTCTGACTCTTTGCAACCCCACAGATATAGCCTGCCAGGCTCCTCTGTACATGGGATTTCCCAGGCAAGAATACTGGAGTGGGGTGTCATTTCCTTCTCCAGGAGATCTTCCCAAGCCAGGGATCGAGCCTGCATCTCTTGCACTGGCAGGGGATTCTTTACCACTGAGCCACCTGGGAAGCCCCATATGTACACACACACATACATAGCACCACCTGGAAAGCCCAAATACTACTGTATGGAGGATTAAATGAGACATGGATGTGACAGTCCTCCAAGTATAAAGTGTCTCTACAAATAAGCCATCTCAAAAATAGCTTTCTGTATAAGAGAACCCCCATCACACTGTATACCCAATACATTAGATATTATTGTCATAATTTCTCCTGTCATCATTTCACCCCACTTATCCAAACTTCCCTTCCTCTTTTCCCTGTTCTGAAACACGTATGTTGACTAGCCTAAAAGTTCTCTTACACACATTTTATGCATTACTGCTGTTGTAATTTTGCTTTCTCTTCCTTTTAACTGTAATGCCTCTCTCCTTCCTTATGAATATAAATCTCACTCAGCCTTCAAAGCCTAGCTCAGACCTAGCCCTTCTGTGACATATTTTGTGACTTCACCAGCCCACAGTGATTTCTTCCTTCTCTGAACAACTCTTTATACCATCAAACAATCTCACCTTTAGAAATCAAATTTCTAAAGGACTCTGAAGATAAATGATTTAGCTCTAATCCTTAATTTCTGAAATAGAAAAGGAGACGTCAACAGTTAAACTGCCTGTGGTGAAACAAAAAGTTACACGGCAGAGGAGAGATGTGAATCCAGATATTTTAAATGTTTGCAATGATCTTTCCACTATACAATGCTAATTTTGTCTTCCCTAAGGTTCTGTACAAGTTCTCAAAAGTGAAAGCATGCATTATATAATTTATCTAATTCCAAGTTTTTCACTTATTTTGTAGTATTCATGGAAACTAACACTGGAGTTATTAGCTCTTCGCTAATTGATTAGTAGATCAATCTTTATGCTGTCCTTTTCCCCAGGAATTAAAATGTTAGTAAACATAGGACTCTACAGAACTTAAATTCTCATCATCAGCTATGCCTCAGGATGTGATAGGACGGAAGAGGGAATCATATCCATAGGTGTCCCAAGAGGCACATCACAGGGTCTGACGACAGAAGATTCATTCTATATCACTAAAACTTGGAGATATAAAAGAAAACACAGTCTTAAGCTGTGTTATTATTAATATTAGGGCCCCTCCAAGGATTCAAGTCCACAATAGAGAGAGGGAATTTCCAGTTTACTCCCACAAAGCCCAAGCCTCCTTTTGTAGGATTAAATCAGGCTCAAATTACTTCATAAAGTTGATAGGTCCCCTAAACAAGAACTAGATACACACAATGTCCTGGAAAGGGATTAAAGCTGGGCTTGGGAGGAGTAGGATGGAAGAAAGGTCTTCAGTTCAGTTGCTCAGCTGTGTCCGACTCTTTGCGACCCCATGAATGGCAGCATGCCAGGCCTCCCTGTCCATCACCAATTCCCGGAGTTCATGCAGACTCACGTCCATCGAGTCTGTGATGCCATCCAACCATCTCAACCTCTGTCGTCCCCTTCTCCTCCTGCCCCCAATCCCTCTCAGCATCAGAGTCTTTTCCAATGAGTCAACTCTTCCCGTGAGGTGGCCAAAGTACTGGAGTTTTAGCTTTAGCATCATTCCTTCCAAAGAAATCCCAGGGCTGATCTTCAGAATGGACTGGTTGGATCTCCCTGCAGTCCCAGGGACTCTCAGGAATCTTCTCCAACACCACAGTTCAAAAGCATCAATTCTTCGACACAGCTTTCTTCACAGTCCAACTCCCACATCCATACATGACCACTGGAAAAACCATAGCCTTGACTAGACGGAACTTAGTCGGCAAAGTAATGTCTCTGCTTTTGAATATACTGTCTAGGTTGGTCATAACTTTTCTTCCAAGGAGTAAGCGTCTTCTAATTTCATGGCTGCAGTCACCATCTGCAGTGATTTTGGAGCCCCCAAANTGGAACTTAGTCGGCAAAGTAATGTCTCTGCTTTTGAATATGCAATGGAATACTACTCAGCCATAAAAAGAAATGCAATTCGGCCATTTGCAACAACATGGCTGGACTTGGAGGAGAGGGCATTAAGTGAAATTAGAGAAAAATAAATACAGTATGATATCTCTTACGTGTGGGATCTACAAAATACAACAAACCAGTGACCATTACAAGAAAGAAGCAGACTCACAGAGAATAAAGTAGTGGTTACCAGTAGGGAGAAGAAAGGGGGATGGGGGACTAAAAGTTGGGGAGAGGGAGACGCAAACTACTCAGTGTAAGACAGACTACAGGATGCATGGTATGTACGACATGGGGAATATAGCCAGTATTTTGAGGGGCTGTATTCACCCCTTTTCCCAGTCCATAATGACCCTTTAGATGGCACAGATCCCTCTAAGCAAGTCAGATTCTTTCCCAGTTCACTGAAGCATTATTTAGTATCTTAAAGACCCAACTCCCTGACTCAAAACCTTAAAAAAGCTTTGAATCGAGAGTCCATCTGGAAACGGGTATTTAGGGAAGACATGCTCAGGGCTGTATGCAATCTGTCTACCCCTCCAGCTTTCTGCCTGGTCTGGAATCACTGTGCGTTGCCAAGAGTTAATTAAACACTTCTACCACACTAGATTAGCAGTGGTAAAAATCACCCTCACTAATTCTGTTTTAATGTCATGGCCTCAGTCTTTGCCAGCTGTCACTGGGAATCATCACACAAAGTTTTCTACTACATTTACTATTTTTAAACAGCTGATGATATTATTATATTCTTCAGTGTTTCCCCGCACACCACATAAAGTATCATTTGAGAAATGGCCTGAGGACTCAGTGCCACTAAGGATGCTTAATGTTCAGGGGAAATTCAAGTGATATAACACTGTGATAAAGCACACTGTTAGATGTATAGGCTATATCAAGGGTCCCTAACCTCCAGGGCTTCCCTGATGGCTCAGCAGTAAAGAATCTGCCTTCAGTGCAGGAGATGCAGGAGAGGAGGCTTCAGTCCCTGGGTTGGGAAGATCCCCTGGAGGAGGAAATCGCAATTCACTCCAGTATTCTTGCCTGGAAAACACCATGGACAGAGGAGTCTAGCAGGCTATAGTCCATGGGGTCACAGAAGAGCTGGACACGACTGAGCAACTAAACAACAACCTCCAGGATCTAATGACTGGTCATCTGAGGGAGAGCTGATGTAATATAACAGAAATAAAGTGCACAAAAAAGGTAATGCACTTGAATCATCCCCAAACCATCCCCACTTCCTGCCCTGGTCCCTGGAAAAATGTCTTTCACAAAACTCATCCCTGGTGTCAAAAATATTGGGGACCACTGGGCTATATGATCCTAATATTAAAAAAAANGGCAACCCACTCCAGGGTTCTTGCCTGGAGAATCCCAGGGATGGCAGAGCCTGGTGGGCTGCCGTCTATGAGGTTACACTGAGTCCGACTTGACTGAAGTGACTTAGCAGCAGCAGCAGCATATATCTTCTGTATCCATTCATCTGTCAGTGGACAGTTTGGTTGTTCTCATGTCCTGGCTATTGTAAATTGTGCTAGAATGGACATCAGATTGCATATATCTTTTCAAATTATGGTTTTCTCCAGATATATACCCAGGAATGGGATTGCAGGGCCATATAGTAACTCTAATTTTAGTTTTTTGAGGACCCTCCATATCGTTCTCCATAGCGGCTGTAGTAATTTACACACCCATCAACAGTGCATGAGGGTTCCCTGCAAGGTTTTCCCTTAATGCACAGATCACAGAATAAATGCTAAATACAGAGTATCCAATATAAATTACCCCTACCCTGGCATGTATTCATTTGTTGAGTTTTAAACTAAAAATTTTATTTTAAACTCATATTTTTCAGACCTAAGAGTTCTACCTAGTTTTTCTTTAAAGATTCTTGATCTTGTTACACGTTAGTATCCTACCTTCTATACATCTGAACAATTTATTTAAAATCACCATGTTATCACTTTCATTATTTCTATCAACTGTTAATTAGCATGTGGATCTCTCACACATTCGCTGCACTTCAGGGTTATCTAGGATTTCTGTGTTTGAGATCACAGTTCTTCAGATCATTGGTTACTTTGTAAAGAATAAATATTGTACAAAGACTAAAAGATAGACTAGTCCAGCTTTTGTCCCTTCCGGTGAGTTTGAAAGTGTTTAACTATTGTCTCTCAGGCAACGTGTCCCAGACATCAGAGAACAGTTGCTGACTACCCTATCAGTCAAAACTATAGATAGGATAGGATTTTGCCTTTATACCACCGGGAAATACAGTAAGGAAAGTGGACAGAGGACTTGAATTTTGATATGTGAACCCTTGGGTTTCAAGGGAGACAGTGGAAGTGATGCTTAAGGGCAGAAATGTTTCATCAGCTGCTCATCATGGCGGTCATTCCTGCTCCTTACTAGCCAGACACTAGCCTTAGTGACTGCACACGTCTATAGCAAGGAGGTAGTGAACACTGTGAGAATCATGGGGAGGGGAGGAGGGCAACCCTAGGACTCTCCACTGACATCATCTAGCTCCCGGAGAGAAACAACCTCCAGCCGTACTTCCAGCGTGAATTGCCGTATCCTCCCCAGTGATTCATTTCAAGGCAGGTTACAAAGTAATCAATAGGTAATTACTGCTGCTACTGCTGCTGCTGCTGCTGCTGCTGCTGCTAAGTAACTTCAGTTGTGTCCAACTCTGTGCGACCCCATAGACGGCAGCCCACCATGCTCCCTGTCCCTGCGATTCTCCAGCCAAGAACCCTGGAGTAGGTTGCCATTTCCTTCTCCAATGCATGAAAGTGAAAAGTGAAAGTGAAGTCGCTCAGTCATGTCTGACTCTTAGCAACCCCATGGACTGCAGCTCACCAGGCTCCTCTGTCCGTGGGGTTTTCCGGGCAAGAGTACTGGAGTGGGTTGCCATTGCCTTCTCCAGGTAATTACTAATAAAGCTTAATTAATGCAAGGAGCAAAAAGGTAAGATTTTGTGGGTTCATATATCAGGGATATTAAAAGACGTTTACTCCTTGGAAGGAAAGTTATGACCAACCTAGATAGCATATTCAAAAGCAGAGACATTACTTGTTAACAAAGATCCATCTAGTCAAGGCTATGATTTTTCCAGGTGTCATATATGGATGTGAGAGTTGGACTGTGAAGACAGCTGAGCACCAAAGAATTGATGCTTTTGAACNTGATGGGCAGGGAGGCCTGGCATCCTGAGATTCATGGGGTCGCAAAGAGTCAGACATGACTGAGCGACTGAACTGAACTGAACTGATAGGAGGGATGCCTGCGTAGGGAGACCAGCGATTACTTCTGTGAGGAGGAAATCTATAAACTAAGTTCTAAGCAGTAAGTGATCAGCTCTGTACTGCTCTGCTATGTTCAGATGGTCCCTCTCTGAACCTGGTACCTGACTTAGGACTGATTTTTTTGACACAATTTAAAACTTTAAATTGCTAGCCTCTACTTCTGTTGAAACTGCCAGAAAAAGTTTACAGCTTAGAAACCAAACTGGCAGAAACCTCTTCACCTCATTCCTATTATCCTCATATTTATAAACACACCAGTGTATCCTGGACAGATAACAGTACAGTTTTCTCCACAGGGCATGTTTATTTCCTTCAACTTAGAATGTATCCAAATGTATTTTTTTGGAAAACAGAGTCCCAAAATAAAACAATTAGGTTGCCTTTCCCAACAGAATATAATTTTCACTCTCTAATTGTCGGTTTTTCTGTAAACCTCTAACCTAGCTATTTCCTACATGAAACCCTATTACAACTATTTTGTATTTTCTTAAGCATAAGTTCAAATGCCCACCCTACAATGGTCTTTTTGCTACTGACAATGCTATCATAAGACTCTATCCTGTAGGTTATAATCTCCTTCATAAGGCTCATGGAAGAGGGTAGAATCTAAAATTTCCACAAAAAGCAAAAACAAAACGCTGCTAAACTGTACCTTTTTGGCTGGAACCCTACTTAGTGATTACACTGCGTGTGTGCTTAGTCACGCCATCGTATCTGACTCTTTGTGATCCTTTAAACTGTAGCCCACCAGACGTCTCAGTCCGTGGGATTCTCCAGGCAAGAATATTGGAGTGGGTTGCCCTGCCCTTCTCCAAGGGATCTTCCCAACCCAAGGGCTGAATACAGACCCCTTACATCTCCTGCAATGGCAGTCTGGTTCTTTACCACCAGCGCCAACTGGAAACCTCATCATATTTTTATTAATAACAAAAACTTGGAGAGACTGTTGGAAAAAGTCGTTTCCTGCATGTTAATAGTGTGACACGTGATTTGAAAGTAACGATATTTTAAAACACTGGCAGTCGGTTCTTGTCTTTCTGTTGGTTTTGTTCTTTGAGGACAGACACGGAGCCTGTTTTCCTAAGTTGCTATTTCATGACTGAGTACCTCATGCAAAAATGGCATTCAGTAAATATGTGCAAGGTCAATGCATGTGTTAAATATTAAATGCATATTTTCAACCCATCTGGGGAAACTGATAAATTATTCTTTGGAATATACTCTTTGCAGGTAACCTAGAAAAACTGGAATGTCTACTAGCTGAAAACGTTTCCTTAAGCAACGAATAGTGTTAGAGAAGACTATGGTCATTGCTATTTTCAGTCTTCTTAGCAGTTCCTGAAAACCTGAAAGGAATGTAAAACTGATGGACTTTACGACACTGTACAGCTCTTTGGCTACAACTGGGAAATCAAAAATGATTATTCTGAACACAAACATTAATGAATTCAGAGAGATTAACCTTGAAATAATGTGGATAGACTGTAGGCAAATAAAATGGTACAAATAATTCAAGACACCTTCATAAATAAGTTAGAGGACAGATTTAAAACCACGCAAAGTGGCAAACCTAAAGAAATATTGCAAACCAATAAAGTCCTCCTTATTCCCATTTGTCTGAAGAGATCTACAAGAAAATAGTGAAGAAAGTAGTCTTGAGACTTTAAAGGCTAGCAATTTTTTTTCTAGCCAATTTCTATGGTAATATTTCACCTTTGCCTTGCACATAAAAAGGCATTTTCTTGACTCCAGAGAAATAAACCTGCTTTTCCATTTCTCAGCATGTTTCTGGATATTGAGTTCAAGGGAAGTCCTGGTGAAGGAATCCACCACAACAAAGAAAAGGATCCACTATATTCTTAGACTCTTGAATGGATACAAATACGCTATTACCTTTGGGGAGTGGAATTTTCACACTGCTTATGACTTGTAAATATTCCATATGCAGTGAACACATATTAGGCTGCTTTATAAACTATTTGAAGAGCTAGATCAAATTTAGTAATAGAATAATTCTCTGTTAAAATTTGTTATGACTTTTTTCTTTAATAAGAAAAGGCTATCAAATTGGATTGCTAAAGCTATCATAACTGACAGCTACAGACGAGGGAACTTAAACAGCGTAAATTTACTCCTCAGTTCTAGAAGTTTGAAGTTCTGGATCAAGGCATTGACAGGGTTGGCTTAGGGTGGTCTAATTCTACAGGCCTCTGTCCTCCGCTTGTAGATAGCCGACTTTACACTCTGTCTTCCCATCATCTTTCCTCCAGGCATCTGTGCACTAACATCCTGTCTTTAGAAGGACGCCAGCCTTACTGGGTGAGAGCACATGAGACCTCATTTTGTCTTGTTTGTATTTTTAAAAGCCTTATTTCCAAATGCTCTCACATTCTGAAGTACTGGGGATTAGAAAATTAACTTCTAAATTTGGGGAATGGGGACTCCGTTTATTCCATAAATTCTCTATATATTTAATTTAATAAATGTTACATTCATTGAACTTAAATTGGTTCTATATAGACTGTGTTATTTAATAAAATCAATAAATCCAATTTCTAGATCAGCTACATTAGAGTTGGCGTTGACTGTTGGCAAGAGGGGAGTTTGTGACTGGAAAACAATTATTCTTGATTATTCACACTGGCTTCTCTATTTTCTCAATATACTAAATCACTTCCAAATTTCATACTTACATTGTGTTTTACAGTGCTGAGACATTACTGTTTTTAAAGGGCCATTCATCAAATAGAAATGAGAATAGACTGTAGGCAGCTGAAATGATACAAATAATTCAAGATAACTTTATAAGTAAGTTACCCTCATTTCTGATAATGAAATTATCTAAGATGTTGCATCAAGAATTTTCTGTAGACTACAGTCAGTAAGGGCTTCCTTAGTAGCTCAGACGGTAAAGCGTTTGTCTGCAATGCAGGAGACGCAGGTTTGATCCCCTGGAGAAGGAAACGGCAGCCCACACCAGTGTTCTTGCCTGGAAAATCCCATGGATCACAGAGCCTGGTAGCTACCGTCCATGGGGTCGCAAAGAGTTGGACAGGACTGAGCGATTTCACTTCATAGTCAGTAAATGTATAAAGCCTTCCAAACAAACACACTTAAATGGACATACGTGTATATGTATAGGAACACTTTTTTTTT
>SJYV01034943.1:0-11769 GCA_006410875.1 Neotragus pygmaeus | reverse complement strand
TTTTTTTTTTTTTTGGCATCAAAAAAACCCCAAACAGACGAATCATTAATGTATTGGTTCCTTACCTTCCAGGCCTCCTGGCCTGTGATTCTACCATCTTCAGCTACAGGATGCCAACACTCTTTCGCGTGGCCCAGCCTATCCTTAGACCTACTGTACTCAAGCAGAAAGGACACTGAGGAGAAATCAGGGAGCCCAGCCCTGCCTCCACTCATAACCGGTTGTATGACTCTGGGCAAGATGTGTGACTCTGGAGTTTTCCTCTGTCAGATAAATGGGGATAATGACATTTGGACTAAGTGCCCGCCCCCCAAACATACACAGTTTTGTGTCAAGGCTACATATTAGATAAAGAAGTGTGTGTGCTCCATAAACTGTGACGTCATGTGTAGCCAATCACAATTCGACTGTCACCAAGAGGCCTCCCCCTGGGACTCACTACAGGTGAGGCTTTCAGGGGCCTGTTTCCTTCACTGGGGTTTGTTACCCACACAATGGGATTCTAAGAACTTTTAAGGAAAAAAATCATGAGATGAGTGCCTCTGTTTCCAGTCATCACTCAAAGCCGTTTATGAAGAATTCAGTGAGTTTCCCATGATACCTTGTTTTCAATGATGAGAAGACTGGGTTCCAATAAATCCTTTCCTTCTAATTCCTCCAAATGTTCCCTGCAGCTGTGGCTCGGGCACTGTCATAATACGAAGGCAGTAAGGTCAGTAATCACCAACCTTGACCCCATGACTGTCTCAAGGGCAGACACAGAGCGTTCAGTCTTTGTGAGCATTGGACAAAGCCACCCAGAGGATGAGGGGCACTGGCTGGGAGTCAGGAAACCCAGGTTCCAGTCTCATCTTGGCCCATGAGTTGCTGTGTGACCCCAAGCAAGTACAGATCCTGCTCAGCATCCATTTTGATGAAAGGACTTTGCTACCTTCAAGGGCAATCGTATCTGCAATGAGAAAGAGTAGGCACTGAATTGAAGGTTTTGGCTCATGGTCCCTGGAGTTTGAGTGTTCTATGCATGTGCTTCAGAGACCCTTGGGGTTGGGGGTGAGTCAGAGCTCCCCTCCGTTTATCTTTTTTTTAATGTATGAGGTTCTACATATGATTTAGTGAGTTCCAGAAAATAGAATCCAAAAACGAATTCCTTGCTACCTGAAAATACTTGAAGCCATGAGGTCTTTTCTGATTTCTAGAGCTGAGATTTTCCCCCTCTGCTCACTCATTGGTTACAGAACCTTGTAAGGATGCTCTCTCCTCTACAGTCCACAGGTATGGTGGCAGGGAGCTCAAGCATGGGTGGCATCCCGTAATTGTGACCTCCTCCAGCATAAGGACGCCTGTGCAGAGACAGACAATCTGGAGCCATGTTGCTGGTGCACAATTCCAGAACAGCGTTAACTTGAGTCATTTTCCATGAACTACTCATTCATATCAGTGGCAGTCGTGTCTTACTTGAAAGTCAGTGTGGTTCCAGTGATGCCATGAAACTGGAGATCTGATACTCCTCCACTGGCAGCCAGTGGCAGATGCTGAGAATAGCAACATGAGTGGTACTGTGGACTTCACCCAAGCATTTGACCCCATTAACCTAGCCGGTATGTAGGAAGCTCTGCAAAAAGTTTGCTTCCTGAAGACCTTTACGAACATCACTTCTCACTCTACAAAACTTGTCCTGATAATGCCCCTGACAGACAGCAGTCATCGTCCATCCATCTGAATTCAACAGTTAGCATCATCGTCTACTGCCCTGTAAAGTTAGATGCTGTGGGTGTACGTGTCCACGCTTACCTCTTCTGCTGAACTGAGTCTCCACTGGAGAAAGCAACATGTTGTACACATTTCTATAGTCTCTACAGTATTTACTGATTTATGATGATGGTAAAAGTTGACCCGAAGAGGATTCACAGAATGCTTTTGTTTTGTTTGGGCTGTTATACAAAAGACCATAGACTGTGTGGTGTAAACAAAAGAAACCTGTTTCTTATCGTTCTGGAGTTTGAGAAGCCCAAGATGAAGATGACAGCTGATCCAGTCCCTGGCGAGGGCTCTTTTCTTGGCTTGTGAGTGGCTTTCTTCTAACTGTGTCCTTCTGTGGTAGAGAGATCTCTTTCTCATTTTGTAAGGCTACCAATTCTATTGGACTTGTGACCCGCACTTATGATCTCACTTCACCATAATTACCTCCTAACAGTCCTATCTCCAATTACAGTCCTGTTCGGGGTTAGTGCCTCACACTATGAATTGAGGGGGGGCAGCACAATTCAGTCCATAACACTCTACCCCTGGCTTTCCAATATGCATATTCTTCTCACATGCAAAATACATTCATTCCACCCCGACAGCTCCAAAAGTCTTAACTTTTTGCAGCATCAACTCTGAAGTTTAAAGTCCAAAGTCTCATCTAAATATCATCTAAATCAGATATGAGAGCAACTCCAGGTAGGATTCACTCTAAGGCAAAATTTTATCCAGCTGTGAATCTGTGCAACCAGGAAAATTATGTGCTTCCAAAATACAGGAGTGGGGCAGGCATAGGATAGACATTCCCGTGTCAGAGAGGGAGAATTTTATAAAAGACAGAATGGGTCCCTAAAATATCTCCAACCTAGCAAAGAAGATTCAACTAGATCTGAAGTCTCAAAAGTAAATCCCTTGGCTTGATGTCCTGCCTTCCAGACCTACGGGGGCCACAGTCTTGCCACCACAGCTCTGGACCCTCCCTTCCAAGGCTCTACAGGGTGCTTTCACCCCCAGCTCTGGTCAGAGGCTGTCTGACCTGCAGTGACTTGGGGAGAAAGCTAAAGGCCAGTCTCGGTCTACAGGGCCCCAGCTGTGAGTTCAGGGGGTTGGTACTGAGGGCCGAGGCTCCCCCTCCCAGGCAGCAACGTTAATGTCTTCACCACCTGGTTAGAAATGCTCTGCCATCTGGAGGTATTGATGTAGGTGGGGTACTTGGTCTGCCTTCCTAGGCTACACTTGACATCCATTTGAACTTGTTTCTTTCTTGTCAAAATCTTGGGAGGAAGAGGCAATACAAGGATGAGTGGGAGAATTCCCTGGCAGGCCAATGGTTAAGACTCTGCACTTTCACTGCTGAGGGCCTGGGTTTGATCCCTGGTAGGAGAACTAAGATCCCACATACCTCGAGAAGTATAATTAGCTTGAACTCTGAATACTCTTTCTGCCACAAAGGATGATTTCCAGGTGTCATTTTACGTGGACTGTGTTCCCCTTCCTGCTTGTCATCATAAGTCCTCAGAGACCCTCTTCTAGGTTCTCCTGTACTTAGCCCCCAACATCCTGCTGAATCCTGTTGAAAGTGTATTGTTCTGTAAATATCCTAATTCCTGACACTGCCTCTATGAAAAATGAATCATTTTGGCTGGAAAAAGTCAGGGCTACTTTGAGATTTTGGAAACTGTATTAGAAAAAAACGCCTGATTAAGCTGTAGATCAATGGAAGTAGTTTTCTAGATCCATCCCTTTTCTGTGCCTAACATCACTGTTGGACTGCTGCCTTCAGTGAACAGGAATATGAGAAAGGTCATTCTTGCTCTCTACAAGGATTCTCTGCCCTGGCCCTGTTCTGTAAATGATGGATATTAAATACACAAAAACAGTTTGAGCCAGCTAAGCATCTCATTAAAGATACCCAAATTCTCCAAGGATCCCACAGGGCAAGTCACAATAGACTTCAGGATTGGAGCCAGTAGCAAAGTACCCGCCCTTGGCTAGTGTTTGAGGAGTTTCACCAACAGGATGATGGCTGAGCTCTGGGGTCAAGTCTTGGGTGTTTCTGTGGATCCGGATGGGATTTCTTTCACATCTGCAAGCTTTCATCAGTGACATTCCCCCCGCCCCCAATATATCCATCTTTGCTCTTGAGAGGGAGTGGAGGTGGGGAACTTGGCTGCAAATGCCAAGGCAGGAAACCCAGATCTCCTCTGTACATACTCTGTGATCTTGGCCAAGACCCAGAGTTTCTTCCTGAACACATCCCCCATCTGGAACGTTGGGGGTTGGAAACAGAGTTGTTAGGACAATTCAATGATAAAATAATACAAACATCCTTTATAGGTCACAGTCTGTTTTACAAACAAAAGGTATGATGAAGATCAAGCAAAACCAGGAAGAGTCTTTGCACCCCTCTAAAAACCTCACCCTCTTGTGTCCCTGCAGGTGGCACCAGTGTTGGGCTATTATTTTTTAAAGTGGTTTCCATTGATGCTTAAGTTACCAGTTTCCATTCCAGCAAATGGGTCAGCAAGTTAAAGAAGTGGCTAAAAATACAACTGTAAAGCAAACAAAAGGAAACTTCCATCTTGACTGTTGTTCCCTTTTTGTTTTAGAAAACCATGTGAGTTGGTCCACGAGTGTTCGATGGAATGAAGTTTGATAGAATAATGGCGGGTTTAATATCTCTCTCCCAACTACTCTAAGTGGAGCATAACAGAACTCCCCTGAGATTGCAGGGCAGTTTTCTCATAGGGAAAATTTGAATAACAACATTTATACTACACTACACTACACATCAAAAGAGACTCAAAGCAGACCTCACTTACTCAGGAAAAAAATCTCATGGAAGAGAGACTGTCTTGCTGGCCTTGGAGGAGCAGGCTGTTGTGATGTGAAGTTCCTAGGTGGAGCCCATGTGTCAGGGAACCATGAGGAGCCCCAAGGAGCTGGTAGCTTCAGTCCTACTTCTGTCAACCCCTGTGAGGGCTTGGGAAGGACTCTGAGCCCCAGGTGAGATGCTGAAAAGAGGATCCAGTGAAGCAGCTAGACTCCTGATCCACAGAAACTCTGATATTAACAAAATGTATTGGTTTAAACCACTTACGTTCGTGGTAACTTGTTACACAGCAATAGAAAACGAATATACCACTGCTTCTGGAAGTCACTGCTAGAGACCGACTTGGATGGAAGAAGGAAAGCATTTACTTTTCTCCATCTGTAGAACTGCTGGGTACAGGGATGAAGGAAAGAAAAGGAAGCTTCCCCAGACACATCAGTTCCTTTTTCAAGGGCTGTGTCTGGTGTAGCCTCTGGGAAGACTTCAACACTCCGGACCCTCACCTGGCCCCGCCCCCCCGGTCACACCCAGGTCTCCATTGAGCTGCCCAGTGGCCACCTGGCTCTGGTTTGCTGACCTACCCTATCAAGTTGGGCTAATTCTCAGCTGTGTGGGGAAGTCTTAGTTTCTACATCTGCAAAATGGATCAGAAGAATGTTGTAAGGATAACATAAAGTAATCACTGTAGAAATGGGTTCTGTAAAATTAAAAAAGAATGACAACATCATCCTTCAGAAGAAGGGGGAGGGACAACTTCTGACCCCTTAAAGGGTAGGCTTCTAATGCAACCTGCAAGCAGCCACTCCTCCCATCCACAGGGGATAGTCAGGGTCAACAGCTCTGAGGTCTCAGTAATTCAAAGCTAAGCAGAGATAGTAGCTGTTAATTGTTTAGAAAGGCTTTTAAAATGAGCCCTTAATTTCATATTATTGAGTTTGTTCCCACCAACTCCCCCCAAAAGTTTTAAGGACACTCAAAACTAGTGATGATTATAACAAAAATAATAACTCTTTCTTATATTCAAGAACTATCATGACTTGATTGCAAACAGAGCAGATATTCAGGCCACACCAGTTATTCAAGTATTGACATGTCTGCGCTGGTGGGTCAGGCATCCTTGTAGAGTACCTCGCCACCACCCCACCACCCAACTCAGAACCCTCTTGATTCCCCAGCCCCTAGCATGAATGGATTAATGGCAGACATGGCATGGGGTAGCTCACATCTTGCCCGAGCACTGTAACTGACTCCAAACCTTAGAACATCTATTATCTAGACAACCAAGCTTTCTAAGTGGAGATGTTCCTCATCTCCCGGGCATAAGCAAAATGTTTCTCCCTGGGCACTCCCACCCTTACCCCACACCCTACACTCTCACACCTTGTCACATTTTCCCTGCTCCCTCTGTCTGGAATGTCTTCTCCATCCCTCACTGCTCTCTGCAGACCATATAGGAATATGGCTCTGAGACACCGAGGGTTGGCGACCAACCTCTCTAAGCCTCAGTGGTCCCTTCCATAAAGTGGGGCTTCTAAGAGGACCCACAGTGCAGGTGATGCCTAAGCATAGATCTAGGTGCAAAGAGATAGAGCGTGGCCTGTTGGTATTAATATAACCAGCCCTGCTCTTCCCATGCTGCTACTGCTTCTGCTAAGTCGCTTCAGTCGTGTCTGACTCTGTGCAACCCCATAGACGGCAGCCCACCAGGCCCCGCCATCCCTGGGATTCTCCAGGCAAGAACACTGGAGTGGGTTGCCATTGCCTTCTCCTGCTCTTCCCATGACTTCTCCTCAAATACAGGCATCCATGAAGATCTCCCCCAACCTCCTTTGGCTTGAAGGAGTGGCTCTCCCCTCCGAACCTCTGCGATCCACTCCTTCAGCCTTCCTTCTGGCTCCGGCTCCCTCCATCTCCCAGCGTCCTGCAGGTATGGAAGGGGTCTAGCATTTTCCGTCTGATCAAGGGCAGATACCTTGATTCATTTTGTCATTTCTGAGCCCAGCGTGGGGACCACCTGGAGGCTGAAAGTGCTCAGTGAAGCTTTGTTGACATAAGATGAAACGTAGAGAGAAGTGTCTGTTGAAGGAGTAAAGGCCAGATGATTTCAGTGAGAAATGCCATGGGCTTTGCAGACAGGAGAGTGGCACAGGGTCATAGACAAAGCCACACACTAATAATAGTCCAGCTCTGTTCAGCATATACCACGTGCCAGACACTGTTTGAAGCACTTGGCAAACTTGAACTCATGCAATCCTTGCAGCAGCCCCATGAGGGGGTTGCTGAAATTGTGGCTCATCTGCTAAACACCTCACAGGGAGCAAGCAGGGACCATGTCCTTCACCCCCTGTTCCATCCCAGTGCAGGGCAGCCGCTCAGCAACCCAACACAGGCACGTCTGTTTCACTATCACGGCACCTCCCTCACCCCATCTTTGGGGTCCTGTCTTCTTCTGCTTCTCCCCCACCCTCCTCCTACATCTGACTCAGATGCTTCACTCACACTAAAGTATGAAAACCATTTAAGTCTCCCAGGGGCAGCGGCACCACTTGGAAAAAACGCAAAGATTTTCCTTTGTGTCCCTGAAATCACACCTGTTTTAATCACACATAAAGCTAGTACTGCAAATCCATATTCTATTAACTGAGAAAGAGGCTACAAGAGCCCACGGGATGCAGGAGAGTCTGTATCAAAAGGGGGTTTCTTTAAAATAACATAATCCTGAGCTGGTTTCTAAGAAGGGGAAGGGGAAAGAAGAAGAAGAGCATTTCAAGCAAAGAACAAGGTGCATCGGGGGCTGAGGCTGTCATGGGAAAGTCTAGCATGAAGGCAACAATAAATACAGATTTATTTCAACACCAGAGTTCCTGGGTGGAGCCGAGGGCCTTGTATTTTTCAGAAGCTCCCTGGAAGGTTCCCACGTGCAGTCATTTAAGGATTCATTGGATTAAACCAGGGATGCCCAGTTTGGAATCTCCCAGGAAGCATGAAAGCAATGCTGAAGCTCAAGCCCCAGCCACAGAGATTCTGATTTAATTGGTCCAGAGCGAGGCCAGGCACTGGGATTTGTTGAGGCCTCCCAGAGATTTTCTAAGGAGGGTTAGGAATACAGTATCCAGGTAGCAGGCAGGGATGAAAATGAACAGAAGGTCAGGATAATGGCAAAGGAGGTTCATGAGATGGAGTGTGAGGGATTCAATACAGACACTTGACAGCCTGGTCAAATACAAGTATTAACTGAAATTGTGTGATTTTTTAACAAGATTTTTTAAAATTTGACTTTTATTTTATGGATTTTGCATATATCACCTACTTCCAAAAAAGGTATGATCATAACAAAAATAATTAACAAGAGGGAAGACAGACCTCATTATAAGGTTGATAAAATGTAGTGATGGAAGAGAAAACTGGATTCAGGGTTTTAGAGGATATGAGACAAGCCTCTTCCCCTGTCTTGGGCTATTCAAGCCACCAGCCATCCTTCCACAGGATCTAGGGTGCTTACACTTGTAAGTTCCATCCCTCACTCTGACCCTGACTTGGGGGTCCCTGACTCAGGGTCCTGGTTGGTCCTCCATCTTTGCACTCCCCATGGGAGATGCTGCAACCCTCCCACTGAGGAGGGGCTCAGCAGATCCTGGTGAAATGAATTGTTGACCCAGCTCATCCCTAACAGGCAGCTTTTCCAGAGAATGACAGAGAATATGGATTATCTGCATGTGAAGATTGTATGCCGTGTTAACTGCAGTGTCTGCCAGTTAAAATGAGAATGGCCATTCAGGCAGGAAGACTCTTCGTTGCAGAAAGTGTCACAAAGAACAGAGAATTCAGTCCTGCTCCTGCCACCAAGTCAAATTTCTGGGTGAATCCGCTATAGCATGTGTTACCCCTAAGAGTCACACGTGTAGGTGTAGTATACATGTGGACGTCCACGTCCATGTGTCAGTAAATCTGCTCTATCTCCGTGTTTCTAAACTCTGCTTTTCATTGTCACCTCCTCTAAGGAGACTTCTTAGANATTGCCATTTCCTTCTCCAGGGAATCTTCCCAACCCAGGGATCGAACCCAGGTCTACTGCGTTGTAAACAGACGATTTACCGTATGAGCCACCAGGCAAGTCCATACAATCCAAGGGGTCACAAAGAGTCGGACGCAACTGAGCGACTTTCACTTTCACTTCCATGCAGGCAAAACATAAACTAATTGAAGCAAAAAAAACCCACAAAACAATAAAAGTCCCAGTTAATTTAAACCTTTATCAAATATATTTAAGGAGCTATAATCTACAAAAACATTAAGAAACTATCATTTGTGTTGTATTTGAAATCAACTTTCAAATAAAGTTAAACTAAGTATTATCGTACATAGTAAGAGAGAGAGAAATGCCTCAATTATGAATTTCCTTCCAAATAACAAAATCATCCTTGTAGGTCAGGAAAATGTTCTGCTAATTTTATACAACAAATAAGGTTGTGCAGTGGGTTTACTTTGACTCTTTGGCTTGTTATCCGTCCGTGTTCACTGAGTGCCGTTCCATGTAAAAAGCAGACGCCCCCAGTCAAACTCCCCACGGCCAGTGGAGGGCTTGGCCCCTCCTCTGCCAGCCATGTTGCCACTGTGCATGTTTTCACAGACACCTGCAACCAAAGCTGCACACACCTCCAGCGTTTTAACACCATCATTCTGCATCTTAGCACATGCTGCCAGAATTTACACTTTTGCATGAGCTGGGAAATTCTGTAGAGGCCAATAGTCAAGAGTTTTGGAAAAGAAAGCATCTACATTCACTAGGGATTGAATCTACTGAGAGTTTATGCGTCAGATAATGTGTAAATTGTTTATATTGATTATTGATACAATCAAATACTATATCAATCTGTTTTGCAAATTAAGAAAATATTTTCATTGCAATCTACTCATCCAAAAGTACAGATTATGGAGCCCATGACTAAATCTTGAGCACCAAGCTTGTCACATATAAATTTCATTCTTTCAAATGTTTTCTCTGTAACCTGCCAGGTGCCTATGTCCATGGAATTTCTCCAGGTGAGAATACTGAAGTGGTCAGACTGGTTCCAAAAAGGAAAAACGAGTACCTCAAGGCTGTATATTATCACCCTGCTTATTTAACTTATATGCAGGGTACATCATGAGAAATGCTGGGCAGGAAGAAGCACAAGCTGGAATCAAGAATGCCAAGAGAAATATCAATAACCTCTGATATGCAGATGACGCCACCCTTATGGCAAAAAGTGAAGAGGAAATAAAAAGCCTGTTGAAGAAAGTGAAAGAGGAGAGTTAAAAAGTTGGCTTAAAGCTCAACATTCAGAAAACTAAGATCAGAGCATCNAAAATCACATTATATATAGAATCTATGTCTATAGACACAGAGGCAGTGTGTGCGTGCTTAGTCGCTCAGGCATGTCTGACTCTTTAAGATTCCACGAACTGTAGCCTGCCAGGCTCCTCGGTCCATGCAATTTTCCAGGCAAGAACGTTGGAGTGGGTTGCCATTGCCTACTCCAATAGAGGCTGTAGAGGCTGTGTCTTTCCATTATTAAACCCAACTTGGGTGATTTCGTTTCAGTAAAACAATGACATTGGTCCCATTAAATTAATGTTCATTTGCAGTTTTCTGATTTTGTAGCTTTGTTTAATTTGAAGGCCGGATTTGGGTTTAGGGTTGCATTAAGTAGTTAGGTATGAGGATTTACGCCTAAATTTATGTTGAAACATATTTAAATAACAATTTAAATTAATCCTGGGTATCCATGAGAATTTCTTTTCTTTTAGAAACAAAGTTGACTACATTACTCATGTTGAGTAACATTGATGCAGGGTGGGGAGTTAGATTATGTTGACCTCTCCAACTGTAACACTTTGATCTCAGTCTTATGTACTAAGAGACTGAGACTCATGCTCTACAAATGGCATTTAGGAAGGAGTCAAAAAGAGAAAGCAAGGCATCCTTCTTCCAGACACTAGAGCAGACCAGGTATTTTCACCTGACAAAACTTTCCTAAGCAATAATGTTCCTAAAAGCATGCCAAATAGAATGAATTATTTACCAGCATCTCAAAAATCTCTAAGGAAGAACTGAAAAACAAAACTTTCCCCAACATGAAGTGAAGCAAAGCACCAGAGAGCCTCTGCTAGGCTGCAGGCGTGCCAAGTCACTTCAGTCATGTCCGACTCTGTGACCCTATCAAGTGTAGCCTGCCAGGCTCCTCTGTCCATGGCGCTTCTCCAGGCAAGAGCACCGCAGTGGGTTGCCATGCCCTCCTCCAGGGGATCTTCCCAGCCCAGGGATCGAACCTGCATCTCTTATGTCTCTTGCACTGGCAGGTGGGTTCTTTACCACTTCTGCTAGGCCACCTCTGGTTAAATACAAATACTCAAATGATTTACATGTAACACTTACAAAGGCCAAATTAATCAAGCATATCTCCTGAATCTTACACATTCAATGGCTGTCATCAACTATAAAGCTAGCTTTTAATATATGACACTTTCCAGGGCTTAGGTCAGAGAGGCAATTGCACCCCACTCCAGTACTTTTGCCTGGAAAATCCATGGATGGAGGAGCCTGGTGGGCTGCTGTCCATGGGGTCTCGAAGAGTCAGACACGACTGAGCCACTTCACTTTCACTTTTCACTTTCATGCATTGGAGGAGGAAACGGAACCCACTCCAGTGTTCTTGCCTGGAGAATCCCAGGGATGGGGGGGCCTGGTGGGCTGCCATCTATGGGGTCACACAGAGTCGGGCACGACTGAAGAGACTTAGCAGCAGCAGCAGCAGGGCTTAGGTAACTTGCTTTAGCTGTTTCAACCTGAATACACCTGCTGGTCGCCTAATGGGTAAATAAAACACCAAATCCCAAACCTGCTGATTCCTTTTGCTGGTTCTTATTCCTCATCATCAGTCATGTTCATTTCCCTGCATTGAAACCAGTCTCAAAACTATTTCCTTCAGAAGGCATTTTCAACTCCCACAACCCATGTTCACTTCTGCACTTTGCATAGTCCACATTAAATCATCTTACATGTGTCCAACGTATGCCACAATTACCTTCATGCTTCTTGCATCTAACTCCAATAAGACAAGTTTGTTGACAGAGGGACCAAGACTTCTTTTTGTACTTCAGAAAGCCTGGAACTAGGAGCTCAAAAATGGCAAAACTAGGGTGTTACCCTA
>SJYV01034938.1:0-12841 GCA_006410875.1 Neotragus pygmaeus | reverse complement strand
AGCACAACGCTTCCAGGCAGATGATGATGCGAAAACATCTACAAGAAGTCAGCTCTAACAAGGACGTCTGATATTATGATTTTCTTTTTCAAATGAACTTGAACTGCAAAATATGGGGAGTGAAAAACCCATCTGTCAGACAATAAATCCACTTAGGAGTCCGCCCACTTAGGAATAATCCCTGAATGTCACCACTTGTATTTTTAAGCATTATTTTGCCTTTATAAATGTAACAGTCACAATGAGACCACCATTAGCGAAGCATCCCTGTGGTCTGTCTTCACCAGCCATCACGATGCACGTTTGCACATCGGTTTCGAGAGAATTCAAGACACAGACTCATGAAGCACCCCCAAGTCCCGACTGGAGCTGAATGGGGCTAAAGGCGGCTTTCCTGTGCCACCGGTCATCCAGGGCTGGGACCCAGGCTCTGGAAGGCCCTGGTGGTGGCTCGGCTCCACCAAGGCCCTCCAACCTTCCTTTACATGGGATTCACGTCATTTGCCTTCTTCTCTTTCTGGTTTTGGTGAGTAAAAGACGTCATCAGGTTTCACACTGTCCACCCCAGAGGGCAGTCAGTTCAGGAACAAAAGGAAGAAAAGAACAACTACTCATTGGTTGGCAGCCCAGAACACACAACTACAAAAAATTAAAGAAAAAAAGGTCACCACGTGAAACAAGACGTGCCAGGTGGCCGGCAGGTGGCACGGGCAGCGCAGCTCACAGGCAGGCGGTGGGCACCCGGAGGAGCAACACGCGCCTCCACTGGCCCCTCCTGTTCACACGCAGTGGGCGCCCCCGGTGCACGGGCACACGGAGGCCACACGCGGCCGCCGCGCCAGCAGCAAGCCTCGCCGGCAGGCTGGATGTCACCCCCTGCACAGCTGGCTATCTTTCCTCTCTGCGCCACTAGAGGAGTGAGACATTACAAAAGCAGAGACATTACTTTGCCAACAAAGGCTTGTCTAGTCAAAGCTATGGTTTTTCCAGTGGTCATGTATGGACGTGAGAGTTGGACTATAAAGAAAGGTGAGCGCCGAAGAACTGATGCTTTTGAACTGGGGTGTTGGAGAAGACTCTTGAGAGCCCCTTGGACTGCAAGGAGATCCAACCAGTCCATCCTGCTGCTGCTGCTAAGTCGCTTCAGTCGTGTCCAACTCTATGCAACCCCATAGACGGCAGCCCACCAGGCTCCCCCGTCCCTGGGATTCTCCAAGCAAGAACACTGGCGTGGGTTGCCATTTCCTTCTGCAATGCATGAAAGTGAAAAGTGAAAGTGAAGTCGATCAGTCGTATCTGACTCCTGCGACCCCATGGACTGCAGCCTACCAGGCTCCTTCATCCATGGGATTTGCCAGGCAAGAGTACAGGAGTAGATCGCCATTGCCTTCTCCGAACCAGTCCATCCTAAAGGAGATCAAATATTCACTGGAAGGACTAATGTTGAAGCTGAAACTCCAATACTCTGGCCACTTGATGCAAAGAGCTGACTCATTTGAAAAGACCCTGATGCTGGGAAAGACTGAAGGCAGGAGGAGAAGGGGGTGAAAGAGGATGAGATGGCTGGATGGCATCACCGACTCGATGGACAGGAGTCTGAGTAAACTCTGGGAGTTGGTGATGGACAGGGAGGCCTGGTGTGCTGCAGTCCACGGGGTCTTGGGGACTCGACACAACTGAGCTACTGAACTGGACTGACTGAAAAGAGTGAAGCCCTGGAAAACCCCAGAGAGGAGCCTTCATGTCTGCAAATGCCCCAAGGGGTCCAGGAGACACTCCCAAAGCAGGAGCAACCAACTTTCTCTGTGGCCATCTAGCCACACCTGCCCTCCTCCCCATTCTTCTGAACACCTAAGGTATACGTACATTCTCCTTAAGAAGAAGATGAACCTTTGGGGATGGAACTCTTTTGGGATGAAGTACCGGGACACTGGAGAGGTAGAGTGAATTAGCAGCGGTTTAAAACCATAGGCGTCAGCTCTCCTGGGTCCCGGAAAGAATCCAGGCTGTCGGGTGAAAACGCAGGGCGGACGCTGGAAGGGCATCATCCCGCCTGAAACCTGAGCCGGCGGCGGGGAGCTCAGCTCTCTCGGGTTGTATCATCAGTGTCACGAACGCCACTCTCTGTATCACACATCTCTTCTGGTTCACAGAAATGTTTCTCATGCTCACAATCACACTGTCCTCTTACCCTCGCCCATCCCACATTCTGGAAGGCAAGAGCCAATTTTCCATGGGCGGGGGACGAAGAAGGCTTTAATTCCTGTCTCATTTCTCAGTTCTAAGAAGTACAAAGAGACATGTTTATGTTTGAAAGTTTCCTTCCTGCAATTCCTAAGTACTGTTTTAAAAATAGATTCTTTTGCTTAAAAAACATTTGCAAAAATTAATCTCAGTCATCTTTTTTAGAAGATAAAAAGATCTCATTTGTTCTTCCCAATCCTTCAACAGCTTGACTTTCAAACAGAATTAGGTTCAGTTATTGCAACAAAAGTCTTTAATTTCATTTATACCCTGTGAAATATAGCTTCCTTCAAAGGCACTAACTCTTTTAATTTAGAACTAAAACCCAAATAAATAACATAGAATTCACTAACTGCATTTGTGCTTAATGGAGAATGTCCTTTCACCTTGAAAACGTCTGGGGGAAAGATGCCGGGCCTGTTTCTAAAAAAGGAAATGAAAGAGCTCAAGTCTGTCACGTGGTCACTCTATTTCCTCCTACGACACAGACAACACACCTCCTTTCCTACCGAAGTCGCTTAAAATGGTAGTAAGCTATTTTATTTTTGTTGGCGAAAAGTCAAAAGTTTATCAAAAGAAAAACTTTAAGGAAAACCTGTTCACCCCTTACTCATACCTCTTATGCTTTGCAAAAAAAAAATGCATGGAGCCATTTGGCAGTTTCCAACTAGAGGGTGATGGCTTAGAAGGCTCAGGCGTCATGCAACCACTGAACCCAACTTCAAACAATCCCCAGACCCATACACCTGCAAAATGAACATGCAGAAGTCAATCTGGTGGACAGCAGGTCAGCTTCCCCGTGTAAATGCAGAACTAAGCTTCTTTCATGAAAATCAATAAAATGCTAAGTCATAATAATCCTAAAGAAAACCAAAGTCCGGAGACCGCCTCGACCATATTCCACAAACTTTTTAAAGAACGGCTATAGTAATACAAGACGGCTATCCTTTTGGGAAACTCTGCTTGTCACTCTTTCCTGGCATTTCTCTGGCCATCAAAGTGCTTTTCACAGAAATAATTCAACAAATTAATGGATCTGACTCTCATTTCTAACCTTCTGATCTTTCCTTCAAATATACAAAGTTCTTATAATGCACATTATACAATGCGTGACATCTAATTTGTTCTTTGTGGAACATGATCTAGACAGGTTTCCTGTGTTTTCAAAGAAATAAGCAGCGGTTGGTTTCTCCTGACCTTTTGCCTCCCAACCCCTCCCTGCCTTCCCCCTCACACAAGGACTCACCCTGGGCTCCTCCTTCATCCCCAGCCCTTTTCCATCTTCGGCATTTTGAAGGCCAAAGTTATCATGATAAGTCTTCAACCACAAATGAGGGGGGAAAAAAAAATCACATTTCTTGTCCCCCAAGTGACCCTTTTCCTTGTATCTCACTTCAATCTGAACTGCTCAGCAGGGGAAAAGTATTTTCTCATTGCAAATCCACCCCAAACATTGAGCAGGTTCAGTCACACAAATCTGCCTCGTGTTTCTTCACTCGCTTTCCCTACACCAGCTGGAAACAGACGCCAGTTTGTGAGTTGAAAATAAACAACAACAAAAAAACATCCGATCGGCTCCATCCCTGCCTCAGGGCTTCTCTTGAGGAGAGGATGTGGGGCAGACAGGGAGAGTGGACCCCAAAACCCAGCAGACACTCCTCTCTCTCTCTCACACACACACACGCACAGGGGCTTCACACACGGAGGCTACACACACACAGACATACACACGGGCTTCACACACACACACACACACACACAGACATGCACATGGGCTTCACACACACACACACACGCTTCACATACACACAGGCTTCACACACACACATGGGCTTCATGCACACACACACACACACACACACACGGGCTTTGGGGACACACACACACACAGCAGCTTCCCAGGTGACGCGCAAGCATGTGCTCACACACCTCCCACCCCCCAGGTGGCACTCGGGGTAAAGCACCTGCCTGCGAATGCAGGAGACAACAGATGCAGGTTGGATCCCTGGGCAGGAAGATCCCCTGGAGGAGGGCATGGCAACCCACTCTAGAATTTTTGGCTGGAGAATCCCATGGTCAGAGGAGCCTGGTGGGCTATAGTCCACAGGTTCACAAAGAGTTGAACACAACTGAAGTGACTTAAAGACACACACAGACATTCATGGCTACGTGTGCATAGCTGAGGAGGGGAAAAAAATTAGCAGCAATAAATGGAGCTACTGAATCTTTTCAGTGCATGCCATATGGAGGCCCCACCCAAGCACCAGAATGTCCCAGAGAAGAGCTCCCTTGATCTCCATCACTCCGCCCTCGTCAGGCCCTGGGTGGGTCTGAACAGTCAGTCAAGGCACCACGCAGCGCTAAGGCTTCTCTCCAGCCACTGGGAGGAAGTGCGAGCCCAGACCACGGGGCACCCAGCCCCTCACCTTCCAGTGGGGGCGGTCCACCCTCAACCCGGCACACCACCACGGAGACCAGGAGAGCTTCACTGTCTACACAGCCTCACCAGGGCAGCTCCCCACGTGTCGGAAGTTCGCACACAAGGTGAAAAGAACAGGATATACGTTTTAATTCTGTATGGGCTAATAGGAAACTACTTAAACAGCTGCAGTTATCCAAAAGAGGCGTTTTCTTGTTTCACTGAGCCCTGATGCTTTCAATGTTGCTGGTCTCTAAGTCATGTCCGACGCTTCTGGGACCCCACGGACTGCAGGCTGCCACCGCCTCCGTCCACAGGATGTCCCAGGCAAGAATACCGGCGTGCATAGCTCCTTCCTTCCCCAGGGGACCTTCCCGACCCAGGGACGGAGCCTGCCTCTCCTGCATTGGCAGGCGACTCCTTTACCGGCTGGGCCACACCAGAGCCCAAACGGCATCAGGACTGACATACGGATACTCTGGCCAAGGCAGCTTTTTCTTCTTCACTTAACTCTGGACCTAATATTCCTGATTTGCTTTTTCTTCTTCACTTAACTCTGTACCTAATATTCCTGATTTGAAAAACAGCCGATGTGAGTTCAGACTGCTTCTGGAAACACGAACGGAGGCACTTGATCGTGCCACGACTCCGGGAAAGACAAGAGTAAGCCCAGCCCGCCCTAGCCCGAGGTAGTTCTTCATGGCACCCCCCAGGCCCCGGCCACGTGGCCCTTCCCTGCCCTCCTCCCGGCACCTGCCTTCCCAGCCCCTCGGGAACAGTCCCCACCAAGCTCAGCCTTTGCCAGAAGCTCCCCTCACTAACTACTGGCCTACTTCTGGCATCACTCCCGCCGGCGCCAAGCACTCATGGGTCAAACGGGGGCTGCACAGGAAGAAGCCGCTCTGCGTCTGCACTTGGTTCTGCAGCTGCCAGGGGCCTCGGGGGAGGACGACGCTCGCTCCAGGGAGGATGCCACTCGCTCCCAGGAGGATCGCGCTGGCTCCCGGGAGGACCGCGCTCGCCTAGGGGAGGGCTGCACTCGCTCCGGGGAGGACCGTGCTCGCTCCGGGGAAGATCGTGCTCACTCAGGGAGGACTATGCTGGCTCCTGGGAGGACCGTAACCACCCGGGGGGAGGACTGCACTCGCTCCGGGGAGGACCACACCCGCCCTGGGGAGGACGGCACCCACTCCCAGGAGGACCGCCCCCACCCAGGGGAGGACCGAGCCTGCTCCAGGGAAGACCGCGCCCGCTCTCGGGAAGACTCCTCGCTCTGGGGAGGACGGCACCCGCTCCCGGGAGGACGGCACCTGCTCCCGGGAGGACCACGCCCAGTCCGGGGAAGACCGCGCCTGCTCCCGGGAAGACTGCTCGCTCCGGGGATGCCCGCCCCGGGGAGGACTGCCCCAGGTCCCGGGAGGACCGCTCCCACCCGGGGGAGGATGGCGCCCGCTCCCGGGAAGACTATGCTCGCTCCGGGGAGGACCACACCTCCTCCAGGGAAGACCGCGCTCGCCCGGGGGAGGGCCGCACTCGCTCTGGGGAGGACAATGCTCGCTCTGGGGAAGATCGTGCTCACTCAGGGAGGACCATACTCACTCCGGGGAGGATCGTGCTCGCTCCAGGGAAGATCGCGCTCGCTCAGGGAGGACTATGCTCGCTCCAGGGAGGACTGTGGCAGACCCCTGCTCCTCTCCCCCCAGAGCGCTCCTCAGTGTCACTCCACAGCCCTCTCTCCCCCTCGTCGTTAACTCCCACCCAGCCAGGGGACACAGGCCGCTTCTAACCTTCCCTAGCGGCCTATTCCACGTCTCCTTCTTTCCTCCGCGGTCAGCTTCACAGACAACAGACAGGACCCCGTCCCAGGGCTGCCTGCCTTCAGGTCCTGCCCACTCCTGCACCGCTGGCCGTTCCTAGCCAGTCCCCACCACCAGCTTGCTGCCCGGCTCCAGGACTTTTGGCCACTTCCATTACCCCTGCTGTTGTTACTGCTGCTGTTGAATACTGGAGTGGGTTGCCATTTCCTTCTCCCGGGATCTTCCCAGGCCAGGGAAGCCCTCTACTATTTCTACCTACCAGCTGGTGGCTCAGATGGTAAAGAATCCGCCTGCAATGCAGGAGACCTGGGTTCCATCCCCGGTGTGGGCAGAGTCCCTGGAGAAGGGAAGGGTGACCCACTCCAGTATTCCTGCCTGCAGAATCCTGTGGATGGAGGAGCCTGGTGGGCGACAGTCCAAGGGGCTGCAAAGAGTCGGCCACGACTGAGTGACTAACCCAACACCAGCTGAATAAACGTCCCCCGACCTCGATCTGGCGACCCCACCCCTGTGCCCTGTCCATGGGCACGCTGCCTTCACAGCCAGGCTCTCCACCATTGGAAAGGTCGAGTCCACCCAGCTCCTTCCCCAACCCTTTCCACTCGCCTGAAACCACTGTTAAAAATCCGGGCTGTAGGAGGAGACCCAAGAGGTGACGGAATGGCTCTGTATCTCAACTGTGGGGGTGGACACGTGTCTATACCTTTGTCAAACCCAGAGAATTTTACCATGTGTAAATAAAAATTCAAGGTACCAGGAATGAGGAGAGGCCCAAAATAAAGAGACCAAGTGTGACACAGGACTGACCGTGTTACAGGCGGTCCGTGGGCTGTACTCCACATGCCATGGAACCAGCTCTGAGGGACCCCGGTGGGCTTTCTACACGCACGCAACACTGAAATACACCAACTCTGATACATGTATGACTCACTTTGCTGTACAGCAAAAAACACAACATCATAACACAACTATCCTCCAAGAAAAATGTTTTTAAAAGAGCTGGATTTTTCTACGGTAAACAGATTTCTTCCTACAGCAGGGCAGCCTCTATTCTACAGCTAGTAAATACTGTAACTCTCCAAAAAGAGGGATGTTACAGCTCCCAAATTCTGATCTAACCACAGGTCATTTTTTCCGATCCGTGAACACAAACGCCTGAATGATTTCCCAAATGGCTCCACCAATTCCGTAGCTGCCATCACGCATTAGAGTTACGTTAAGCACCCCCCCGCCCCTCCCAGCTTTATAAATATTTATGAGCTAATGTCTAGTCGACAAAAAAGATGACTTCTAATACAACATCTACGTTATTAAAAAGTTCTTTTCCTCATACAGCTTGCTTACTGGCTGTGAAAGAAGTATTTGTTCTGTGAGTGATGAATGCATGCACCGGAGCGGGATGACGAATTCTCTCTGCAGCTCCAGGAGATCTACTTACTGACCCACATTCTTGTCATGTCACTAATAAGCAAGAGCATACAAAACTCATCCACACTGTTCCCTAAAATCAATCAGTTTCTGGGGAAGGAAACCCTCATGAAGAGAATGAGCTGGACTGTCTCAGCACCGACATTCCCTGGGCTCTCTGGTGTCGCTGGGCTGGGTTTTCCACCTAGCAGTGGAGACGACAGCATGCCCGGGCCCAGGGCTGCGGGAAGGCTGGCTGCTCTTTGGGCGTCTGGTGGAACCTTGTCGTGACCACATGTGGTTGCTGTTACTGTGTCGCTTGGTCGTGTCCGACTCTTTGCGACCCCACACATTGCATACAGCAGGCTTCTCTGCCCTTCACCACCTCCTGGAGTTTACTCAAACGCATGTCCATTGAGTCAGTGATGCCATCCACCCGTCTCATCCTCAGCCGTCCCCTTCTCCTTTTGCCTTCAACCTTACACCAGACAAAAAGCGTAACATTCAAACACGGGGGACGGGCTCAGAGATTTGCAACAAACGTCCCTCCTCTTTTCCTCCCACGACTGGCCCAGAAACCTGCAGGCACAGTCAGAAGACCCGTGCGGCTGAGGGTCGTCACAGAGCACCCAGGAGAGGAAGGGGGCAAAGCGGGCAGCCCTCTCGGCAGGCGGACGGGCGCCGCAGGGCTCGCGGTCAGAAACCAGGGCGACTGGCGCCGCAGGGCTCGCGGTCAGAAATCTGGGCTTGCCGCGTTCAGCACAGAACCCACGGGCCGCGGTGGGAGCCTCAGCTGGGTTTGGAATTATGAGGCCAACAATGACCCAGCCGCTCAGAGCCAGGGAGGGGGGCAAAGAGATGCCCAGAGCAGCAGGCGGGCGCCGCCCTCCCCAGCCTGCCCAAGTCCTGCGGCCCCGAACCTCAGCCACACTCTGGACTGGCACTCCCCAGGGGCGAAGCTCCCCCCGAACCTCAGCCACACTGGACCAGCGCTCCCCAGGCCAAAGCTCCCCCCGAACCTCAGCCACACTCTGGACAGGGGCTCCCCGGGGGCGAAGCTCTCCCCGAGCAGCAGCAAGCCTGGCGGTCACACCCGAAATGACCTGCAGCTCTGTGCCCTGTGGAAGGTGGGTGCAGGGATGGGGTGACACCTGCCTTCTCCAGACCCTCAGGACCCCTGAAAGGGAGGCACCCCACGGGAGACCCAAGGATTTTATCAAGCTACATTTTGAGTCTCAAGTCAGCAGAGCAAAACAAAATAGTGACTAACAATTAATGCGATGCGGGGAACTGAAAACAATGTCTGTCTCCACCTGTTTTGAGACAGGAGTGAAGAGGAGTCTTCATCTCAGGTTACGGTCCCTGCGTGCTTCAAAGACAGATGTGGGCTCAGACAGGTTCTCCGACAGGGTTTCCCACGAAGGACAAATATGGAGAAGAAATCACATCCAGAAGATACGAATTTTATATTGTTCCATTTGCCTCCAGTTTAATCACTCTCTTTCACTAAGGACCTGCTATCCCTGGCATTCTCCACTGTCTAAGCTGCACCTTAAACTGGGGATGATAAATGCAAACCTCAAGCTCCTGGGTCTGTTTTATTTCATCTGCTTATTTCGCCTTCATAAAACCAAATGCTCAAATTTTAATTTTAATAGGTTTTTAACTATCTCCCTAAGGTTCATGAATCTGTAAAATCCTTTTAAACACTATAATAAAAGACACAAATCACAGACCAACTGTATCAGCAACCAAATTCAGTCTAAATTTGTAGCCAGATTCCTATGCAGTGTTGATACTAGAAAACACACTGAAAAAATAAACACAAAAGAGCAGCTTGATCGCTCATCCAAGGAGAAATTTCCTCCTGATGCAGTCTAAAAATCTAACAGCTATAAAAACCGGGACTGGGCAAGGGTATGAAAGGTTTGATGAAAAAGAAGACGACATGCGGCCTGTGAGGTGAACCCAGCCCTAGGGCAGACGCCTGGGGAAGACCAAAGTGAGGGCGGGCGGCCCCGAGACCAGGGTGAGTGAGGGCGGGCGGCCCCAGGATCAGGGTTCCTGACGCTGGGCTCCACTGGAAGGAACTAGCACTCCTGGGAGAAAGGCCGATCCCAGCGCTGGGCAGGAAACACGCGAGATGAGCCTGGAGCATTCTGCAGGGCCAGAAATAAGGAAGTGCTCCCAAACGAGACAGACAGAAGCTGCACCGTGAGGGTTATGTTAAAGGGAAACAGAGGTGAACCAAAGGCACCCCCAGTGGCCCAAGCTGGTGCAGCGTGAGCATCAAATGAAGCAATCCTGGATTATAACCTGAAACACAAAACAAACTCATCAGTGGCACAAGTGACGTGAATAATTGAACAAATGGAGAAAAGCAGGCAGACCTCCTATGCAGAAGAAATGCAATTAATTTACGTAGATGCTCTCCCGACAGAGGTGAGTAACATCCCAGTCATTCAACGATGCTCCTCCAAAAAGGACAGTACGCAAAGAGGAGAAAAAAGAGGAACTCCTCAGTGCAAAAGCCTTACAAACACTCTGGGCCAAGTGACCGAGGTCAGTATCAACAGTGTAAGTCACATGGAAAGCGCGTTCCCTTGCAGACTGGATGGGAGCGGGGTTTGGCAGAGAACAGATACATGTCTATGTCTGGCTGAGCTCCGTGTTCACCTGAAACTATCGCAACACTGCTTGTTAACTGGCGATGAACAAATGAAGGAAACACGCTCAGTCGTGTCCAGCTCTTTGCGACCCCGTGGATGGACTACACAGTCCCTGGAACTCTGCAGGCCAGAATACTGGAGTGGGTAGCCTTTCCCTTCTCCAGGGGATCTTTCCAACCCAGGAAGTGAACCCAGGTCTCCTGCAGTGCAGGCAGATTCTTTACCAGCTATACCCCAATACAAAATAAAAAGCTTTTCTTAAAAAAGAAAAGTACCCTTGATGTGATAGAACTCCAGGTTATCCCAGAAACACGTGACCCCAGCCTAACTACAGGAAGCGTGTCCGACAAATCCCATCTGAGGGATCTTCTGAAAAAGGTCCACTTCAAACTGTCAAGGTCATAAAACACAAGAGAAGTCACAGCAAGAGGCGTCTAAGGAGACAGGATGACTAAACGCAATGTGATCCCCTGGATGGGTTCCTGGGACAGAAGAAAAAGACACTGGGTGAAAACTGAGGAAATCTAAATAAAGAATGGACTTGAGCCTTTTGGGTTTGTTGTTTTTTTTTAAAGGACAGAGATAATGAATGGATAGTGGCAAGAGTGGGGGAGTATTAAAATGCAGAGAGGGGAACTGAGATGAAAAGACGGTACTTCTATCCTTCTACTTCCAAAAGAACGCCAGCAAATAGCATTACAAACAAGAAATCATTCCTAAACTGTTTAAATAACAGCTCTGCATATGCGGAGATTAGTTTTCCATTTTATCCTCTTATCGATAAGCTGCCTCAAGGTCGGCCACTGAGTAATCAAGACGGCTTAGTGACTTTTAAACCTAAGTTTATTAGAAATAGAATTTCCACAAGTTTGCATTCTCCATGCTTTCCTTGCACACAAAACCAAGGAGATGATCATTTGCTACCACAGACAGCACCAGGCTGTGGCCAGAGATAATCAGCAATTTACCTGATGCCCAAGGTGCACGTCGAAACTACAGAAAGGTTACCGTATAAAACAGCAGTCTACATGGGGAATTCCCTCGCAATCCAGTGGTCAAGACTCTGCGTTTCCACTGTAGGGGGTGTGGGTTGGATCCCTGGTCAGGGAACTAAGATCCCACGTGTCCTGTGGTACAGCCAAAAAAGAAAAAAAAACTATAGAAATAAGTTCCTCCTAGTGATTTGGTTGTACAGAGTCACATGGAAAGAAATGAATCGTTTACCCGTTTCACCATCCTTCAGGTATCTTCTAATAAGGCTGGCCTTTCCTTTTTTCTGCAAGAACAATGTAACTGGGTGTTGCCATTCCAAAAGTTAACAGCTAGAATGGGAACTACTGTTTCCCTTTAAATGGTATATGCTGTATAATTTCCTAGCCAAATACTAAAATCCATACATATCACCAAGCCAGTGTAATTAACAAGCCACAGCCAGGAAAACAAAACAAGGTGCACATTTCATTTTTTCTTTAATTCTGATAAAACACACTTTGCATAAAATTTACCATCGCAAACATACGTGCTTCATCTCTGCATGAAATCCTTCTCTCTCACCAAGTCCTGCACTTTCCCCTCAGCAACGTTGCACCCGTCATGATCTCCGTCACTCCTCTCTCTGGGCCACCCCATCTTACACCCAGAAAACACAACATGCTGCCCTCCAAGCTCTGGCTCAGGACTGCCAGAGTAATCTTTCCCTGGTGGCTCCATTGGTAAAGCATCTGCCTGCAATGCAGGTGATCCCTTCCTGACCCGGGGATCAAACCCCCGAGTCTCCCGCAGGATCGCATGCATCGCTTCCCTCTATTAAAAATCCTCACGTCGCCTTCCACATGAAGTCCACATTCCTCGGTCTGACACCACAGACCTCAGCCAGTGAAAGCCCAGCCACGCTCCTCCCGCAGGCCTGCAAGGACTGGGGACGCACACACAGCTTTCCTCCTAGGACCACGCTACTCCTTGACCCAGAACCTCTCTCTCACACACACACTCCTTCATTAGCCAAAGACGAAGAACCCATTTCTCAGGTTCTTCTCAGAGAAGAGCCTCAATTTCATCTTTAAAATGAGAACTAATAATAATTGCCAAATCGCAAGACTACTGTAGTAAATGGTATGTGTGAAAAAATACCAAACACACAGGCATTAATGTTATTTTCTTCCTCTCTTTGTCTATTTGTTAGAATAAGAAAACAAAGTAAGGAGGTAAAAAAGGAAAAATGTAGAAACGTTCTTGAGAGAAGGAAGTGAGGTCGTTTTGAGGTGATGATGGTTTGGAGAAGAAGG
>SJYV01034934.1:0-13346 GCA_006410875.1 Neotragus pygmaeus | reverse complement strand
AATTATTTTCCTTGGCAAGCACTGGTTAGGCTTGGTTAGGTTAGGCAGAGTGCCAAGCACTGAGTAGACACTGTTGGATGGATGACGATTATAGTTTGGTGTGTCATGAATCAAATGATTCATAACTTTAAATTAAGATCCAGTAGATCAGTAAGAGATATGTAATGTGAGATAGAATACGAGGCAGACAGGAAGTCATTACTCTTCAGGGTCAACTCAAATTGATCTGTTCTGTTTATGTATAATGTCAATGTATCTAACTGCAAGGAGATGCCCCCCTAGCCTAGCATTTCACAACCTAAGCAATAATGACATTTTGGACCTGAAAATTCTTTGTTGTGGGGCTTTATAGGATGTTTAGCAGCATCTCTAATCTCTATCCACTAGAAGCCACTTGCAGTCATAGTTTCCAAAATTATCTACAGGAATTATCAAAATCTGCAGCTAGGCACTATTTACTATAGCTAGGACAGGGAAACAACTTAGATACCTATCCACAGATGAAAGGATAAAGAAGTTATGGTATGTATATAAAATTGAATATTACTCAGCCATAGAAAGAACACATTTGAGTCAGTTCTAGTGATACGGATGACCCTAGGTTCTATTATTCAGAGTGTAGTCAGTTAGGAAAACAAATACCATATATTAACAAATTTAAATGGATTCTGGAAAGATGGTACAGATAGACCTTTTTGCAGGGCAGCAGTGGAGATGTAGACACAGAGAACAGACTGGTGGACACAGTGTGGGAAGGAGAGGGTGTGATGAATCGAGATAGTGGCATGGAAGCATTTGTATTACCATATGTGAAAGAGATAGCCAGTAGGAATTTGTTGTATGACACAGGGAGCTCAAATCTGGTGCCCTGTGACAACCTAGAAGGGTGGGATGGGATGGGAGATGGGAAGGCAATTCAAAGGGAGAGGACACCTATAGTCTCTCACCTAAGGGAGAGTATACCTATGGCTGATTCTGTTAATATGTGGCAGAAACCAACACAGTATTGTAAAGCAATTATCCTCCAGGTCCCAGAATACTGGAAATAAAAGCAAAAATAAACACATGGGATCTAATTAAAATTAAAAGCTTCTGCACAACAAAGGAAACTATAAGTAAGGTGAAAAGACAGCCTTCTGAATGGGAGAAAACAATAGCAAATGAAGCAACTGACAAACAACTAATCTCAAAAATATACAAACAACTTATACAGCTTAACTCCAGAAAAATAAACGACCCAATCAAAAAATGAGCCAAAGAACTCAATAGGCATTTCTCCAAAGAAGACATACGGATGGCTAACAAACACATGAAAAGATGCTCAACATCACTCATCNCTAATTAAAATTAAAAGCTTCTGCACAACAAAGGAAACTATAAGTAAGGTGAAAAGACAGCCTTCTGAATGGGAGAAAACAATAGCAAATGAAGCAACTGACAAACAACTAATCTCAAAAATATACAAGCAACTTATGCAGCTCAACTCCAGAAAAATAAACGACCCAATCAAAAAATGGGCCAAAGAACTAAATAGGCATTTCTCCAAAGAAGACATACGGATGGCTAACAAACACATGAAAAGATGCTCAACATCACTCATCATCAGAGAAATGCAAATCAAGACCACAGTGAGGTACATTTCACACCAGTCATTTTTATTATTTAAATAAAAAAATTGTTAATGTTGCTTAACTCTGAAGAGATACTTTTATTGTCATTCTAAGTGCTCATGTTATAAAATGATTTTAAGTATATTTAGAAGGAGACTCCTAGACTTCAATGAACTCTAGAAATGTGTGTCATTCTATTAATACTCTAGTAAAAACATGTCCAAGGAGTGCATGGCAACCCACTCCAGTATTCTTGCCTGGAGAATCCCATGGACAGAAGACTCTGGTGGGCTACAATCCATAGGGTCACACAGAATTGGAGGAGCCTGGAGGGTTACAGTCCATGGGGTCAGAAAAAGTCAGACACAACTGAAATGATTTAGCCTTGAAGAACAAGTCCAGATTAAGCATCAGTACAGTTCAGTTGCTCAGTCGAGTCCGACCCTTTGTGATCCCATGAATCGCAGCATGCCAGGCTTCCCTGTCCATCATCAACTCCCAGAGTTTACCCATCGAGTCAGTGATGCCATCCAGCCATCTAATCCTCTGTCGTTCCCTTTTCCTCCTGCCCCAGTCCCTCCCAGCATCAGGGTCTTTTCCATTGAGTCAACTCTTTGCATGAGGTGGCCAAAGTATTGGAGTTTCACCCTCTGCATCAGTCTTTCCAATGAAAACCCAGGACTGGTCTCCTTTAGAATGGACTGGTTGGATCTCCTTGCAGTCCAAGGGACTCTCAAGATTCTTCTCCAACATCGCAGTTCAAAAGCATCAATTCTTTGGCAGTCAGCTTTCTTCACATAAGACTTATATAATCAATGCTCTAACATGGAAAAACTTGTTTCAGTCAACTTTACATAAATATAACATTGATTTGCAGATTTACTAATTATAGTGTCTCATTTTGAACATGTCTGAGGCCATTTTTACAAATTAAATTTGGTCCATTGCATACCATAATTTGATTATTTCATGATCAATATAAATAGGAATAAAGCAATAAAGTAATGATTTTTGTGAAGGAGCAATCTGCCTAATGCCTGTAAAGAAGAAAAAGCCATGAGGGCAATGAGTTAAAAGCAGTATGACTTACCAATTCATTTTATTGACTAGAAGTAGTTGTGGTCATGGCCAAGTGGAGAACAAAAAAGAAATCAAGGTAAGATTATACTGAGCAAAGAAATAATTTTCTTTAAAAGTAGAGAAACTAAGAATACGATCTATATTGGGGATGTTTCTTAACTTTCCCTAAAACCAGATATTAGCCTTGCTAGTTTCAAAGATACAATTTTCTTTTTGACCTTTTCTCAGTCATTATAAAGAATGACAAATTGTAAGAATGACAAATTATCTGAAAGATTTTATTCACAATTAAATGTGAATTAAATTTTTCCTTTTGGTCTTTTTATTGATCTGGTGATATACAAATTCATCAATGACCAACTCAGCAGATTAAAGAATTAACCCTTGTCTCTAAAACATTATCTCAATCAAGTTTTTTTTCTTTCAATTAAGAAAAATTAATCTTTTCTGTTTGTTCCATGGGCCATGGTCCATGCGATCACAAATAATCAGATAAGACTTTGCAACTGAGCACACACATCACTAATGTTAGAATATTGGCAGTGCTAATAATTTTTAGAATGACTAACACTGGTACAAAAAAATAAACAAGAGATGAAAAGTGTTGGCAAGTATTTGGAGTGATTAGAACCCTTATGCACTGTTGGTGAGAATGCACAATGTTGTAGACAGTATGGGAAACAATGTTTCAGTTTGTCAACATATTTAAAATAAAGATTATCATATGATCTGCCCATCTTGCTTTCAGCTCTATATTTTAAAGAATTGAAATCAGGATCTCAAAGAGATACATGAATTGCCATGTTCATTGCAGCACTATTCACAGTAGACGAGGTATGGAAAAAACCTTAACTGTATATTGAAAGGTTAACCGATAAAGAAAATACTGTTTATAATATCTGGACTTCCCTGGTGGCTCAGCAGTCAAAATCGCCTGCCAATGCAGGAGATGCCGGTTCAATCCTAGGGGCAGGAAGATCCCTTGGAGTAAGAAATGGCAAACTACTTCAGTATTCTTGCCTGGACAATTCCATGGACAGAGAATTTTGGTGGGCTACGATCCATGGGCTGCAAAGAGTCAGACACGACTCAGCACAGCTCAGCAACAACAAAAAAGAAAATCATACCATATGTGACAACATGGATAAACCTGGAAGACATTATGCTGAAAGAAACATCAGCTAACAGAAGGACTGATGCTAAGTCAAGCCATAAGAGGCATCATAGTCAGACTCATAGAAACAGACAATGTTGATCATCAGGGGCTGCGCGGTGAAGGACATGGAGAGTTGCTGTTCGAAGGCTGTCTGGTTTCAGTTATGCAAGATAAATGAGTTCCAGATCTCTGTTGTTCATCATTGTACCTATAGCTTATAAACCTGTACAGGACAGCACCTAAATTTATTAACAGGGTAGACCTCATGTTATGTGTTCTTACCATGATAAAATGTAAAAGTAAATTAATGTAAAAAGGGATGAAAGGTAACATAGAGAGGGGGGAGAGGCTTAGAAAGACATAAAGAAGTGAAAACGTGTGACATGCAAAGGACCCCAAGAATAGTTGCTTATGGTGAAAGCCTGGGTTCTAAGGTGCAAGTACAACACCAGAGTAGCAAAGAAAGCCAACAAAGGTTGCCAGTGAAGCAATTAAATATTTTTTCACTAACATTAAATGTAACTTTCTGAGATTTAAGTTCTTGGAGGGAGATTTTGTTTGAAAGATTCTCAGTGCTTAGAATACAGACGTGTTCAGCTCAGTTCAGTCATTCAGTCATGTCCAACTCTTTGTGACCCCCATGAACTGCGGAACGCCAGGCCTCCCTGTCCATCACCAACTCCCGGAGTCCACCCAAACCCACGCCCATTGTGTCAGTGATGCCATCCAACCATCTCATCCCACGTCGTCCCCTTGTCCTCCTGCCCTCAATCTTTCCCAGCGTCAGGGTCTTTTCAAATAAACCAGCTCTTCACATCAGGTGGCCAAAGAATTAGAGTTTTAGCTTCAAAATCAGTAGGTATCGGTTATTCAGTAAAACTTGAGTTCATATCTGAATTCAAGGATTAATGGACAAACACACACACACACACACAAATATATATATAAAGAGAGACAGAAATGAAACTCCATAACTCTTTCTGTAGATTACTTTAAAAACTCTTAAAGTATAAGAAGGATCCATTTTTAAAAGAGAGCAGGATAAAAGAGAAATATTATTAGTGAGTATATGTGAAAACTATATAAGCAGTGTATCGTATTTACTAGGAAAAAATTTTTAATATATTGTTCTGGGTGTGTGTTAGTCACTCTGAAATCCCATGGACTGCAGCCCACCAGGCTCCTCTGCCCATGGGATTCTCCAGGCAAGAATACTGGAGTGGCTTGCCATTTCCTCCTCCAGGGGATCTTCCTGGCCCAGGGATCAAACCTGAGTCTCCTGCACTGCGAACAGATTCTTTACTGTCTGAGCCAGCAGGGAAGCCTCTATTGATTTTAAGGCATACAGAAAGCTATAAGGGAACTAAAAATACTGACAATGCTGAGCGAGCCATTGAATAACTCTTCTGCTAAAATTGCTGGTGCTGATTTGTGAATTGAGCTGCTGTGTTCAAGTAGGATTTGAGTTTTTCTTATTGTCTGCACTCTGCTGAAGACATAGAGTGCCAATGGAGAATTAATCATATGTCCTGATACATAACATTGAAACTTTTATTTTTTAATTAAAATTCAAGTAGCTAAAAGTGGATTCAGTAGACAGTTGGACAGCTTATTTGGCAGAGAAGATATGTTTGAGGGAAGAAAAGAGAGAAACAATTTCCTTACATGACTGCTTTGGATCTCTGTTCTCTCAGCCCTTCTTGGTGCATGAAGTGAAACTTTACCCCAAATGCATGGTTTGGAAACAAAACAAAAAAAATAGCTTTTTTTTTTTTTGAAGAGTACAATGGAAACGGCATAAATCAACCTTCCCTGTTTGGATGACTTTGATAATTTGCATTCATCTGTTTAAAGAGAGATGTCTTTGGAGACTTCCTATTTTTACATGAAAATTACCCTCAGCATCTCCCAGTCTCTTTTGTTCACTAAAATTAAATTTGCTCACTTATACAATTCAGAAGGACTAATTTGTTCAGAGGGAGGTTACATGCTATTTATGGTATGACCTCTTCTCTCCTACTTCCTTCAAAATATATATATATATATATGTATATACAGACTGCATCACCCACCTCCCTTCCACAGAAATGGACATGCTCTAGTGATTCATGGAGTACACTCCTGTGGGTGAAAGACCACCTCTCTATTGCAAACTGGAAAAGAAAAATTAGCAAAATGTAAGATATGCAAGTACCATGAGATTTTGCGAGAGTAATTACCCAGGCCTTCAGTATCAATGAGCAGTTATTGATGGACCATCCATGAAGCAGTCCACCATCCATGAAGTAGTCCACCAAACCTTCAGCTTCAACAGGTCTAGTCTTGTGCTTTGCCAGTGAACACTGTGCTATGTACTTAGTCCTGTCCAACTCTTTGCAACCCCGTGGACTGCAGCCCATCAGGCTCCTCAGTTCAAGGGATTCTCCAGGCAAGAATAGTGGAGTGAGTTGCCATTTCCTCCTCCAGGGGATCTTTCCGACCCAGGAATTGAACCTGTGTCTCCTGTATCTCCTGCATTTCAGGCAGATTCTTTATCTGGTGAGCCATCGGGGAATGGAGGCTTGACTCTATACCGATGCTGAAAGCTCTGAGATTTCTGTTGTTATTATGGTTGTATTGTAGACTTCTTCCATTGGATGTGTAATCGCACACTAATTTGGAAGCCTATTAGCAGGACAGTTACAGAGAGAAGTGTACTATAGAGTAACAGCAAGGAGACATTTTATGAGACAGTGAAAAATAAAGAGCACAGAGATATTTAAATATAATTTTGTAAATGGTGTGTATAATATTGCTACTTGTGCTCTATAAGTCTATAAACAAGTCACAAAGAGCTAGGCATTTAGTCATACATACATATATATCTGTCCTTGTTCTTTACAAGGTATGTACACTTGGGCAAAGCAGCTAAACCTTTTGAGGGGTTTTCTAGTTGTGGAATAGGGATAATTGTATGTAACCTTCCTGAGACCTCCAATGTCAAGTTATCAAAGCCAGATTTGCAGACGTATGGGCAGTTACCAGGGCCCTGTGCTCAGAAATGCCCATAGTTATTTTAAGGCTCTGCTGTTGCTCTCTTGAAATTCTTAATGATTTTTAAATGGGGGTCTGCTTTATTTTCCTTTTGTGCTGGGTTCCACTAATTATGTAGTTCATCTTGCCAATGAATGAATCATCCAGCCCAGTGATTGCCATAGGAGAGATGTTCACATTTGTCTCTTCTTGTCCTCCTCCTTCTCCTAAAAATGCAGAGAAAGGGACTGTCAGAGGGTCTACTACTTCATATTGGCTTCCCACACACAACACTCTCAGGCACTAAAGACCTGCTCATTTACTATCAGAGGCTGCCTTTTCCCACTGTATCTAGCTACCAATACCTAACAATTCCCTGCTTCTGTGTACCACCTCTCCCTCACAAAGGGTGTCATCAAACGCCTTAGGAAACAGTTACTTGATCCCCTTTCGTGGTAGAGAACTGCCCCTAATTACTAGATTAAGACAAGAGGGTGAGGGAATCGTAATGGGGCTTTGAAATGAAGTTTGGTTTTGGTGTTCAGCTCAAATCTAGCCTTTGCTTTTGACTTTGGCATCAGGTCCAGGTTTTAGAGAACCAAGTTGCAGAAGGTCTACTTAATGTCAGTTCTAACCTCCAGGGGCTATGCTTCATCACTGACCCTGTAACTTCATGCTAATTCAGTGTAATGGTGTCAGTAATGCAAACAAGTGTGGCATTTGAATAGTTAATATCAGAATAAGCATATTTAAATACAGGCAAAAATTCCAGATGTGATTTGGAATTTTTGCCTGTCTTTGATGCAATTTGGAGTAAAATTAGCTCTGAAGTGCTTTATATGTTGAAATTATAGCTTTTGGTGATTGTAAATATTCACTGTCTATCAGGGGCTTTTCTGGTGGCTCAGTCATAAAGAATCCATCTGTCAATGCAGGAGACAGGGGTTTGATCCTTTGGTTGAGAAGATTCCCCTGGAGGAGGAAATGGCAACCCACTCTAGTATTCTCACCTTGGAAATTCCATAAACAGAGGAACATAGTGGGCTACTGTCCATGGGGTTGCAAAGTCAGACAGGACTTAGCAAATAAATAACGATTTATCACGAAGGGGAAATTTGAAAGTCCTATGTACTAATTGCCATTTTATTACTTCTTTTCTAGTTGTTTATTTAATTCTTCTCTGTTTGTTTATTTCTTTTACAAACAATTATTTCCTTGTCGTTTGATGATTTCCTTTAGAACTGTGTTTACATTCCCTTAGCTCAGGCTGGGCTGCGAACCATGGCAGTTGCAGAAAACTGAGCAGCTCCTGACGGGCTCCTCAATCTGCCCTCTCCACCCTGCCATAAAAGTAAGCCAACACTCGCCTGCTCCTCACCATTGGAGACCAGGCTTCTCGCAGCCCACCTGTTAGTCCCAGGGGCCTATCAACCACCAAGGGAGCTGGTCTTGCCTATATTGGACCTCAAGGCTGAGGCCCCATGTGTGGCTCAAACCTCTCACTCATGGTGAATCTCTGCCCATGTGTTGTCTCTTTCCCTCTGATACCCCTCACAGGGTCACAGGTCCCAACCGAATCACTTCTCTTCCCTCCTGCCCAGTTCTGTGTGGATATTTCTTATAGTTGTACTAGAGTTATACTGGTTGTATGAGAGTCTCTTTGCCAGTTTCCAGTTAGCTTCTGTGAGAACTATTCCACCTATATTAATATATGTATGCCTGATGTGTTCATGTGGGTGAGTTGCATATCCTCCTACTCTACCATCTTGCTCAATCACTCTTCCTTTGTGGTTTTTACTGACCATTTATTATGATTCTATTTTTTCCTTAAAGTTTTATAACTTAGCACATATGTGCTAAGTTGCTTCAGCTGTTTCCCACACCTTGCGACCTTATGGACTGTAGACCACCAGGCTCCTCTGTGCATAGGATTCTCCAGGCAAAAATACTGGAGTGGGTTGCCATGTCCTCCTCTAGGAAATCTTCCTGACCCAGGGATCAAAGCAGCTCCTTTTACATCTCCTGCACTGGCCAGCTAGTTTACCAGTAACGTGTCACTAGCACACCACCTTGGAAGCCTATATATATATATATATATATATATACACACACACACACACATACATATATGTATTTTATTTAGTGGTTGCCCTAGAGTTGCAATATACATTTACAACTAACCCAGGTCCACTTTTAAATAACATATCACTCAGCCTTCCATTAGAGCTCAGTTGGCAAAAAATCTGCCTGTAGTGCAGGAGACCTGGGTTTGATTCCTGGGGCAGGAAGTTCCCCTGGAGAAGGAAAAGGCACCCAGTTCCAGTATTATTGCCTGAAGAATCCCATGGACAGAGGAGCCTGGTGGCCTATAGTCCATGTGGTTGCAAAGTCGGACATGACTTATTTATTTCACTCATATATAAGCATATTGTATGCTTATGATAGATATGTGTGCATATGATAGATAAGCATACATAATTGAAAGATTGTTATTATTATAAATGAAATATATGTTAAAGAATTTTTTGTTTTAATTTTATCTTTTTTAAAGTTTTAATTTTACCTTACTTTAGTTTTAATCTTTTAAAAAATTTAATCTCTTCATTCTCCTTTTTTAAAACTTTTTATTTATATTGGAATATAGCTGATTAAGTGTTGTTCTAGTTTCAGGGGGACAGTAAAAAGACTCAGTCATACATATACACATATCCATTCTCCCCCAAATTCCCCTCTTCTTTATGTAGATCTGAATTTCCGACCTGTATTATAATCTTTTAAATAAATCTTTTAACATTTAAAGAAGTAAGACTTATTAACAGAAAATTTTTTTTGTTTATCTGAGAAAATCTTTATTTCTTCCTCACTTTTAATGAATAATTTCACAGACAGATAGAAGTCATAAGAAAGAACCAAAATGAAAGGCTAGATTAAAAAACCACTGTAACAGAAGTGAGGGAAGCCTTTTATAGTCCCAGCTGATGACATTTTTGCTCAACATTTTAAATATTTCACCCCACTCACTTATTGCTTGCATTGTTTCAGAGGGTTTGTCAGATATAATTTTAATTTTTGTTCCTCAATAGGTTAGGTGTTTTTATCCTCTGAGTTCTTTCAGGATTTTTAATTCATCTTTGATTTTCTGTAGTTTAAAAATTATTTTGGAGAGGTAGAGAAAGGGCAGGCACTTTTTTCTGTTAGGTGTTCTTTGAGCCTTTGGATTTGTGATTTGGTGTCTGATGTTAATTTGCCAAAATTGTCAGTCATTTCGGTTTCAAAATTTTCTTCTGTTCTTTTGTCTTTTTTCTCCCTCCTTCTGGTAATGCCATCATGAGTATGTTACATCTTTTGTAATTGTCATACATTTCTTGGATATTCTGTTCTATACTTATCAGTCTGTTCTATACTTATCTATTAGTTCTAAACTTATCTTTCTTTTTCAGTTTTTTGAGGATTCTATTGATATATCTTCTAGCTCAGAGATTCTTTCCTAAACTGTGTCCAGTCTGCTAATAAGTCTACCAAAGGAATTCTTCAATTCTGTAACAGTTACTTTTTTTTTTTTTACATATGGCCTTTCTTTTTGATTCTTATGATTTCCATTTTCAAGTTTACATTATTCATCTGTTCTTGCATGCTGTTTAACTTATCCATAGAACCCTTAGCATATTTACCACAGTTGTTTTTTAAATCCCTGTTCTGATAATTCCAACTTCACTGCCACATCCAGTTCTGATGTTTGCTCTATCTCTTAAAATTGTGAGAATTTTTGCCTTTATAACATTATTGATAGATGAACAGGTAAAAGGAACTGCTGAATTGGACCTATATCAATTTGTGGTGGTGGGATGTATTTGTTAGAGGGTACAATGTATACAATGATTAGGTCTCAGTCTGTTAATGAGAAAATGCCTCTGAATTTTGAACTTCACAAGTGTTTCTGCTTTCTTCCTTCCTCCTCAGGTGTTATAAGTTAGCCAAAATGGGCAGGAGCTGGGTATTTCCCAATCTTCAGGATCAGTTAAGTTCTGATAATGCCCTAGAAGATTAGGATCTGGTTAGCTAGTTTTCCCTAAGATGACGTATTGTTAGGAGGTTTAGAATGCTCTGGTGCATTTTAAAGTGATTCTTTCTCTCCTTCTTCTGTTAGAATCCAAGGGAATTTTCTCCAATATTTACTGTAAGAATCTGGTCAAGCTTCTGAAGGTAAAACTCACAATATTGTGGAAGCCTAATTAATACTGGGTTCTTTGAATTTTTTTTTTTTTAACTCAGAGTTGTCCACATTGAACTTACAATGATTTGTCAATTACAGTTCAGATTGTCCTGCCTCAGCACTGGTTTCTGCAGCAGGACTTGTGAGTCTCTACCTGGGTAGCCATAGCTCTGTTTATCTACAGACTTCCCAGGTCGTGCTGGTTGTAAAGAACCCACCTGCCAATGCGGGAGACATAAGAGACGCAGGTTGCATCCCTGGGTCAGGAAGACCCCCTGGAGGAGAGCATGGCAACCCACTCCAGTATTCTTGCCTGAAAAATACCATAGACAGAGGAGCCTGGAGGGCTACAGTCCATGGGGTCGCAAGGAGTCAGGCACGACTGAAGCAACTTAGCATGCAGCATGTGCGCGCGCGCACACACACACACACACACACACACACACACATGTAGCCTTGAGAAAAAAGAAATTTTATCATTTTGAACAGCATGGATGAACCCAGAAGACATCACTATAAGCAGAATAAGCCTGACAGAGAAGGAAATACAGTATGTTCTCACTTATATGTGAAATCTGTAAAAGAAATCAAATTCATAGAAACAGTGAGTAGAATGGTGGTTATCAAGAATGAGGCATGGTCAGTGAGTAGAAGCCTTCAGTTATAAGATGAATAAGCTCTGGGGTTCTAATATACAGCATGGTGACTATAGTTAATCATGCTGTACTGTATACTTGTAGCCACTGGTATGATCTTTCCTATGCTATGTTTCAAGCAAAGTAGGTTCCTTTGGGGATATCTTTGAAAGTCTCTGTTCATTCTGACGACTTTTTTTCTGGGCAAAATCTCTGAGCCATTCATTCCTGCAGAATCATGAGCATGTCAGTGATCTGCTTCTATTGGAGTAATACTTCTGATAATGAGAAAAATGTCCAGTGAACACAACAACCTCTGCTTTTGTAAATTTACTTCTGCAAGAGTGAAAACTGTGGTCATGAGTGAACTGATGAAGGGACCACACATGCCCCAGTATCTCCATCTGCCATCCCTAGAGCTGGGCATCTCGTCTATGAGCAGAGTTTAAGAGTAGGAAATCAACACTGGTTTCTAGGCTGTACTTGCAGGAATTTATTCTTTGGAACTTGGAGCTGGTGAGAACAGAGAAATGCTTCTGGCTTACTCTTCTTAATAAGAAACATATCCTATGACTATGAGCTCATGGTGCTATTGATAGTTACTATAGCATAATAGCTCTGCATCACATTCCCATGTCTTACTTATGTTGTATCTGGAGGTTTGTTCCTCTTGATCATCTTCAACTTAAATGGTTAAGATTTTAAAAATAATAATATTCTCAATATTCATCCAACTCTCTCCCTTCCTCTCTTTGTCTACAAGTCCACTATCTACATCCATGTCTCTATTGCTGCCCTGATAATAGGTTCATCAGTACCATCTTTAAAAAAATGTGTACACACACACATTAATACATGTGTGAAACAGACAGTGGGAAGCTGCTGTGTAACACAGGGAGCCCATCCCACTGCTCTATGTTGACCTGGAGGGCTGAGATGGGGGTAGGAGTAGGAGGGAGGCTCAAGAGGGAGCCGTATATATACACATACTTATGGCCAATTTGTGTTGTTGTATGGCAGAAACCAATAAAACATTGTAAAGCAGTTAGAGACCAAATAAAAAATATTTAAGGAAAAAAAAATTTTTAAGAGCTATAGCAGTTCTCTGGGTAGCAAGTTCATGCAGCTCCTCATACTGCAATTATATGTCTCATAACATTTTTAACAGATGGAGTGCCTGATGGACTATGGACGGAGATTCGTGATATTGTACAGGAGACAGGGATCAAGACCATCCTCATGGAAAAAAAATGCAAAAAAGCAAAATGGCTGTCTAGGGAGGCCTTACAAATAACTGTGAAAAGAAGAGAAGTGAAAAGCAAAGGAGAAATGGAAAGATATAAGCATCTGAGTGCAGAGTTCCAAAGAATAGCAAGAAGAGATAAGAAGCCTTCCTCAGTGATCAATGCAAAGAAATAGAAAACAACAGAATGGGAAAGACTAGAGATCTCTTCAAGAAAAATAGAGATACCAAGGTAATATTTTATGCAAAGATGGGCTCGATAAAGGACAGAAATGGTATGGACCTAACAGAGGCAGAAGATATTAAGAAGAGGTAGCAAGAATACACAGAAGAACTGTACAAAAACGATCTTCATGATAAGATAATCACGATGATGTGATCACTCACCTAGAGCCAG
>SJYV01034931.1:0-10625 GCA_006410875.1 Neotragus pygmaeus | reverse complement strand
AATCTCTTCTGGAAACACCCTCAGACACACCAAGAGATGTTTTACCAGCTCTCTGGGCATCCCTTAACTCAGTTGACACATAAAACTAACCGTTACAGTGATCTACAAGCCACTTATTTTAATATTATAAAAGAATACTTCCAGTTTCAGCTCCAACATGTAAAGAATTTGGAAATCGTAACACATCATTATGATGTGAAGAAGATGAAAAGACTGAAAATCATTGGCTTTTTGGGGGGCCCATCAGAGAACTGAGGTTGCACGGCAAACTTGCGCCCCCAAATCTGGAAAGACAGACAAATCCACAGACTCGAACCTGAGATCTGCTTAACAGAGAACCAAAATCTACCAGAGCCAAAACCTAGTGGGCATACTTAAATGACAGTTTTGACAAATTGCTAGTGGCTCAGTGTGGTCTAGCTTAAAAGTAAGAAGCTTTGTGGGAGCTGCAGTATTGGGAGAGCTGCCTCATTTCCTGGGTTTTGCCTCCAGGCACCCCACCAGATTCTCAGAGTGAAAAGCTGAAAAACGATCCCCTCCTGGCTTTAGGCAGGGGAGGAGGAGTAGAAATCCCAGGAGATCTGTGCGCAGTGCTTTCCACAACAAAGGCTGGCCTCCGGAGGAAAAGGCTTTGGCAGAACTTTATCCAGGGTCACACAGAGTGGGCAGCTTACAGCACCAGTGCATGTACCCACCAATTCTGGGGGGCAGGGGAAAAAGGCTCGGTTAGCATCGGAGATGGTCAACAGCACCTCGAGGGCGTTCCCTGGCAGTCCAGTGGTTAAGACTCCATTCTCTCACTGCCAAGGGCCTGGGTTCAATCCCTGGTGGGGGAACTAAGATCCCACAGGCTGAGAGCACAGCCAGGAAAAAAAAAAGATCACTTTGAGAAAGCGCAGGATAAACAGTGGTTGCCAAACTGTCTTCTGGGGAGGCTTCACTGCTGCTCCCAGAGCCACAGTTTCCCCGGCGAAGAACTGTGTTTACTGTCTTACAATTCTGGAGGCTAAAAGTCTGAGATCAAGGTGTTGGCAGGGCCAAGCTCCCTCAGAAGCTTCAAGGCGAGGATTCTTCGCCTTTCCCAGCTTCTGGCAGCCCTAGGCATTCCCTGCCTTGGGACAGCATGACTCCAGCCTCTTCCACGGCCATCTTCGCTCGGTGTCCTCACGTGGCATTTCCATGTGTGAGCGTCTGTGTTTGCGAGATTCCCTCTAAGGATATCAGTCATATTGGAATAGGACCCACCCCAACGGCCTCATCTTTTTAATTAATTTTTATTGGAGTATAATTGCTTTACACTGTTGTGTTTCTGCTGTACAACAAAGGGAATCAGCTCTGTGTATATGTATGTCCCCTCTTTTTTGGATTTCCTTCCATTCAGGCCATCACGCTAATGGCCTCATCTTAATTTCCAAATAAGGTCACACTCACAGCTAGGACTTCAACATATCCTCTTCTTTGGAGGACAGAAATCAACTCATAAGAGCAAGTATCTTGGAGAGTTAAGGAGAACTCAGCAGGCATCACTGAATGAGGGGGACTGCTCAGGCTGAAAAGGGAGACAAGCCAGGATGGGCTGGGACATAGGAGGGGAGAGGGGTTAGGGAGCGGGCTGGAAGTTTCCTTAAGAAGCTGTGTTAAATTACTGCCAGAACATCTATTCAAAGTCGTGAAGGAAACACATTAAAATGGTTAATAGTGGTGGTTATTAGCAGTAATTTTAATTTCCCATCTCTGCTGTGAAAGTCACATGGGGGCATTACATGAAAAGGCTGCTGCTGCTAAGTCTTTTCGGTCATGTCCGACTCTGTGCAACCCTATAGAAGGCAGTCCACCAGGCTCCGCCGTCCCTGGGATTCTCCAGGCAAGAACACTGGAGTGGGTTGCCATTTCCTTCTCCAATGCATGAAAGTGAAAGTAAAGTCGCTCAGTCACGACCCCATGGACTGCAGCCCACCAGGCTCCTCCGTCCATGGGATTTTCCAGACAAGAGTACTGGAGTGGGGTTAGCCCAGTGCAAATACTTAACAAGTATTTCCCTACATTTGCCAGATGATGCTAATAACCTGTGCACACAGTATACGAATCTGACGAAGGGAAAGCACGGAGAACACGTGGAGGCAGAGACGTGGCTGGGTGAAGAGTAACAGCGCGGGCAGAGGGGCAAACGGCCTCAATTTTGCAATCCAGGAGAAGGAGAGATGCTGGAACTTACTGGAAAGAAAAGGAAGTACCTGACTGAACAGAAAGAGAGACTATACATCTGTCAAATTCTGGCAAAAAAGTGAGATAAACCTACACTGTGGGGTATCCGTGCTATGTAAGCACCGGTTAGGACACGTCAGCCTGCAAATGACCAAAATGCAACTGAAAGTGCCTCACATAAGGAGCAATAGTCTCATATAACAAGAAATTCAGGATTAGGGAGATTCCAATGGTTTCACGAAGCCAACAAAGACCACGTTTCTCCTTCCTAGTCCACGGTTACCATGTTCCTCTCACTCCAGTACAGCTGCTGACATCAGAAGATGAGCTATGTCTTCCCAAACATCTCTTTCTAAAAGCTAAAGAACTTTCCCCAGAAGCACCCTGGAGAATTTCTCACCCAACCTCACTGGCCAGGATTCCCTCCCATGGGCCTGCCTCTCCTGAAGCACGTGGAGTGCACATCCCGAACAGTTCAATTAGGAAGAAGCAGAAGAGAGGGAGGGAAAAGTGCTCAAAGCGGCTACCGGCAAGGTACCCCACGGGGTCTCCCACATCTGCCTACACACAGGACATGCAGGGGGCTGAACAGAACATGAGGCTGGCATCTGAATGAACCACCCAGGATGGAAACGCGTGAAGTCAAAGAGGAAGGCCAAGCGATGGGCGTCCCCGGCCTGGGGTATAAGGCGAACAGAATCCCCTCATTTCCCACCAGGCACTGGGGGGATGACCACAGATGCTAATGGACTCAACCAGAAAAACGGCCGGAGGCGCGAGCTGGAAGAGCAGGGGAACGTGTGCAGGTGCTCCCCGTCCACGGCGCTGTAGAAGGAGACCTCCCCAGCCCCGTGATCCAGGAAGACTCCCACCCGCTGGAGAGCTGGCTCTCGCTTGCTAGGACTCACGGAGGTGCCTGTCAGGGGCTGACAGCCAGCAGAACTCCAGCAAACAGCCCAGATTCCCGCCTTGGGGCACATTGTGGAGCCACCAGGGATCCCCATGATGTCCTCCCGACACACCCCCGCCGCCACCTCCAGGCTGCCTCGGTTCTCAACTTCCCAGTAATGTCTCCCTGAAGTGAAAACATTTTTCCCCAAAACGCAGGGCAGGTGCTGAAATCGCTCCACAAAGCCTGTGGTCCTCTGCGGATTCCTCCATCCGGCAGCGTAGCTCCATGCTGTAGAAAGCAGGGGCCAAGAGCTGGTCGACGCTCCATTCTTCACGTACCTCCCTTCCTGGGAGAAGATGAGTTTGGAATGAGCGGTGTCCTCAGCTAGAGTTACAGTCACTGCGGAGAAAATGAGAGCTGAGATCAGTGACGAAGAGCCGACCACGAGCCCTGCTCCAGAAACGCCCGGCTGCCCCAGCTTCAGGTCCCTCCTTCTATCAAGTACTGTTAGGGATGACACACCTCACTGCCCCCTCAACTGCTCCTCAGCTGGACCTAGCAAGCCACAGCTTGCATTAGCAACCTGAAGTCTTCATTTCCCTTCGGCTCTCAAAGACTACAGCCTAGAAAACGGAAGCTTATTATTCCACGGCCCCAAGTCTTCACCATCAGCATAAAATTTGAAGAAACAATAATAAATACCGACTTGCTGCATCCGTACCAGAGCCGAGGCTGTCTTTGTACAGGAGCACACAGGTGTCATCCCAGGTCTCTCTCCTGGTTCTGGTGGCTCGCTGGGCATCTCCACAAGCCCCCGGCAGGTAACTCAATACCGAATTCAGAGCCTCAAAGTCCCCCTCCCTTCTCTTGAGACTAATCCTCCCTCACAAGCACACATCTTGTTTTCTCTGCTCCCTAAGGCTTAAGGACATGACCTTCACCCAAATACTCATACTTGGAAATCTTAACCTTGTTTGATTCTTCTTCCCGTCTGACCCTCGTTGGCTAATGAATCACCAAGTCCTATCAATTCTGCCTCTGAGCTGGTCCCTCTGGTTGTTCCCTTCCTCTCCCATCGCCATTGTCTGCATTCAGACCTTCAGCAGCTGTGTCTGTAACTTCCTCCCCGCCCTGCCTCCTAACTCTCTTCCCTCCCAAACCCTCCATGTCTCTTCAGTTTGCTGAGAGCTGTGTTTTGTTTTGTTTTTCTTAATTGACACAGATGTTAGATTTTGACAAAAGTTTCCTTTTCTCTTCCTCATCTACTGAGGTGATCAAATTGATCTTTTTTAAAGTGCTAATGTGGTAAATTACACTGATTTGCAAATATTAAAGCAAACCTGCTTTTCTGCGATAAATCCCATTTGGTTGTGATGTATTATACACAATTGAATTCAACTTGCTAAAATTTTCTTTCAAATTATTCTGTGTCATGAGGGACACTGATCTATAGTTTGCTTTACTTGTAACATCTTTGATTTTAGTATCATGGTAATGCAGGTCTTGTAGAACAAGTTGGGAATAGTCTCTTCAATACTTTGTGAAGAGTTTGTATAGAATAAATATTTCTTAAATGGTTGGTGAAATCACCAGTGAAGCCGTTTGGGAAGGTTTCTAACTATAACATGAATAAAACTATTGCAGTTATCTACTTTTTCTTGAGTCAGCTTTGGTCATTTGAGTCTTTTAAGGACTTTGTCCATTTCATCCATGCTGTCCGATTTATCAGCATAAAGTTGCTCATATTTCCTTATTATCCTTTTAGCATCTACAGAAGCTGTAGTGATGATGCTTCCCTCATTCTTGATACTAGTAATATGTCTTTTTTTCTTCCAGTCATTCTGCTTAAAATATATTTCAATAAAATTTAAATTCTCAAAGAGACATTTGGTTCCACTAATTTTTCTGTTGTTTTTCTGTATTCTATTGCAATAATTTCTGCTCTGACTTTTAATTGTTTCCATCCTGTTTCTTTAGGGCTTTATCTGCTCTTCTTTTTCGAATGTCTTATGGTAGAAACTGGTATCACTGGTTGAAGAAATTCCTTTGTATTACATGTGATTAGTGCTATAAGTTCCCTCTTAAGCTTGCTTTAACGGTATCCCACAAATTCCTTTTCATTCAAAGTACTTCCTAACTTCCCTTTTGATTCACCTTTAGCTCATGGATTATTGAGAAGTGTGTCATTTAGCTTCCTAACATTTGGGGACTTATCAAAGCTTTTTGGTTTTGTTTTTACTGATTTCAATATGCACTGTAGTCAAAGAACATATTTTGCAAGGCCTGAATCCTTTTGAATGCTGTAGCCCACAGGCTCCTCTGTCAATGGGGATTCTCCAGGCAAAAATACTGGTGTGGGTTACATGTCCTCCTCCAGGGGATCCTCCCAACCCAGGAACTGAACCCAGGCCTCCCACACTGCAGGTATATTGTCTACCATCTGAACCACCAAGGAAGCCTTTTGAATACTGATCCAGTTATATCCTCCTGATAAACTGACCCATTTATCATTAGGAAATGACTTTCTTCATCTCTGGTAATAGTTCTTGCTCTGAAATCTACTTGATAATAACATAACCATTAGACTTTTGACTAATGTTAGCATGATGCATCTTTTCTCATAACATGTATGGGTCTTTATGTTTAATGTGTGTTTCTAGCGGCATATAGTTAGTCGGGTCTTGCATTTTTTTATCCAGTCCAATCAGTCTCTCCCTTTTAATTAGGATATCCAGACCATTTATACTTAACACGGTTAGGTTTGTACCTATCATCTTGCCATATTTTCTACTTGTCCTTTTTTCCTCTTTTTTGCCTTCTTTCTGATTAACCAAGTATCTTTTTAAGAATGATTCCACTTTATCTACTTTGTTGACTTATTAGCTATAACTTTGTTTCTAGTGGTTGCCATAAAGTTTACAAAGGTACATCTTTCACTTAACAACCTACCTTCAAGTGATATTGTACCACTTCACATGTAAGAATGTATAACAGTATACCTTCATATCTCCCCTCCCAAAATTCATGTTCTCGTTGTTATAAAATAAAAGAATATATTATTTTCTGCTTGTTTAAACAACTACTGTATTTGTCAAGCTTCTCCATAGAAACAGAACCAATAGGATGTGTGGGCACTTGTAGAAATTAGAAGGAACTGGCCCATGGGATCATGGTGACCGGCAAGTCCAAATCCATGGTGTGTAATAGCAGCAAGACCCAGGGAAAATTAATGTTCCAGTTCCTTCCACAAGGCAGGAAGAACCAAAGCTATAGATGGAGTCTGAAGGCAGTCTGCTGTAAAAGTCCCTTGTTCACGGGGGAAAGTCAGCCCTTTTGTTCTATTCAGGCCTTTAACTGACGAGTTTAGGCTTGCCAACATTATGGAAAGCGATCTGCTTTCCTCAAGTTTCCTGATTTATATGTTACCCTCATCTAAAAACACTCTCACAGCAATACCCAAAACAATGTTTGACCAAGTATCTGAGTACCTTATGCCCCAATCAAATTACCACAGGCATTAGCCATCCCTATCACCTTTAATGAGACTTAAATAATGACAAAAATAGATATTTCTTTACAGCATTACCACTTTGGAAGGTCTTTTATTCCTCTGTATAGATCTGATTTCTATCCAATATCATTCTCCTTCTGCTTGAAGGTCTTCCGCTAATATTTCTTACAGCGCTGGTCTGATCAACTCCTTCAGTTTCTGGATATCTGCAAACATCTTTATCTCACCTTTTTTCTGAAGTGTATTTTTGCCAGGAATAAAATTCTAGGTAAACAGTTTTTTTCTTTCAGTCGTTTAGAGTTCTTGCTTACTAGCACTGCTTCCAATGACCACTGAGATGTCATCTTTATCTTTGTTCCACCTTGTTCCACAGTATGTAACACATCCCTTTCAAGTTGTTGCATCTAAAATTTCATCTTTGTCACTGGTTTTGGTGTGGTCTCATCATCTTCCTCATTTAGAACTTGCTGAATTTCTTAGATGTGTGTGCTTACAGTTTTCATCAAATTTGGAAAGTTGAGTCACTGTTTCTCCAGCTGTTTTCCTGTCTCACCCCTAGCCTGCTGCTCTCCCTGAGGGATCCGTTACCAGACATAAGGCTGCATGAAGGCGGCCCACAGCTCACTGAGGTGGCTTTCTTTTTTTTTTTNCTGCTGCTAAGTCACTTCAGTTGTGTCCGACTCTGTGCAACCCCATAGACAGTAGCCCACCAGGCTCCCCAGTTCCTCGGATTCTCCAGGCAAGAACACTGGAGTGGGTTGCCATTTCCTTCTCCAATCCTCCAAATTCACGTATTGCAAACTTATTCCCCGAAAACATGTAAGAAGAGTCTTGTTTTTATTGGGCCCAACTCTGTGCTCTCCTGAACTGAAATTGTTTCTTTGTCCTGTCCATATAACTGTTCTTTTATCAGACAGCAGTGTTGTAATTGATCAAAGGACTACTGGATAGTAAGTATCCCTGAAGAAGGTTGATAACATGGCAAACAATTACTCTTTAGTTCTTTTTCCTCCTTTAAATGATCATATTTCTCCCCAAAAGGACTGTGAAAAATGTGAACACCACCACTAAAATCAAAGCAAAGCAATCTAGGGCTTATGAAAAAGAAAACTGATGTCCATTTCCCTGCTGAGCCTGGGTTCTCAACGATGCACCCACAGTCAGTTGCTGAACTTCTGCTCTACATAACTCCCCTGGAATTGAAGGCAACTTTTCTGCATGTGCACCTATGGAGAGAAGCTCTATGACAACTATAGTCTCAAAATAAAATAAGAATTGCTATTCTCATTGGCTTGCCAAGGCACCATTCCTACTTCACTTATTTCATGTGAAGGATTCAAGAAAGGCAAGAATACCCATCAGATGGAGAGAAGAAGCCTGGCTGCCCAGACAAATCCCCACAGGGAGATGTAACCCTGAGGAGCACCTCTTTTGCTCCAGTTCAGCCTTTCAGTTCTACAGTTTCAAGGTCTGACTTCTGTCCACTCAGAGAGTGGACAGCTCCCTGGGCACAGCAGATTATAATGGAGAAGGCTGCTTGGTAAGCAAGAAACCAGAGCAAAAGAATAAAGTTCAGGATTTGCACAATCAGTGGCCCATGTTCTCACAAGTATGATGGGGATGTAGCTGGTTTAGGCAGAATTCATGCACCCAAACCACAGTTTACTTGCTCTATGATTAAATGGGCTTTACCAACTTTGCCTCAGACTTTTTTTTTGGCCTTTAGGATGAATCAGTCTGAGAAACTGGTTTTCTTTCCCTCTCCCCCTTTCTCCTTACCCAATATATTAAAACATTCAATCTCGATATCTTAATGTCTTTTAGGTCTTTCTCTTTGAAATCACCACGAATGCATATCTCAGGTCTGATAGTTTCTGTCTTAATATCATGCATTATCACTCAGAGATCTGTCTCATTTTTAATTCCCTCAAGGCTACCTTTGTAGAGCACCCTGAATACAGTTTTCTTAGAGACCCTCTAAAGGCTGTTTTTCTTTTAGCTCTTGCTAAGGGGAGGATGAAATTCAACAAGGCACACATGAAATTTCATTTGAAAGATGCCTGCTGGAGCAGCAATGGAGACATGGACATTGAGAACAGACATGGGCATAGCTGGGATGGTGGGGAGGAAGAAGATGGTGAGATGTGTGAAGAGAGCACCATGGAAACATACATCACCAAGTGTAAAATAGCCAATGGGAATTGCTGTATGACTCAGGGAACTCAAACTGGGGCTCGGTAACAACCTAGAGGGTGGCATGAGGAGGGAGGTGGGAGGCATGTTCAAGTGGGAGGGAACGTGGGTAAACCTATGGCAGATTCATGTAGATGTTTGGTAGAAACCAATACAATACTGTAAAGCAATTATCCTTCAATTAAAGGTAAATATATATTTTTAAATGGTAAAAAGAACAAAAAATTTAATATAGGAAAAGCGGTATGCTCAGAGCTAATTTGCAATTATTTTATTACACAAGACTGTATACAGAAGTGCAATTATCAACCACTTAGTTTCTTAGTCAAAAATTGCCAGTGAGAGTCCTCTGTTATGTAGTGGGTTGGAGTGTTTTCATTACTCTCTTCCATCACATTATTTCAAAATGAATTGGATTTTTTTTTTCCACACACACAAAAAAGTCCAATTCTGAAACAGCTGAAAAGCTGCTCTGGTTTGCACACTTAGAACTTATATTCAATCCACCTTAGATTCATTGTCTCGATTTTCTGCCAAAATCCTCCCTATATCTCTTGGGCCTCTACATTGTTATATGTTTCTGGCAATTTCTAGGATCTCTCTATCTCTAGTTCAGCCCTGATGGAAAACAAAGGCTTTTTGCCACTTTCCCTCAAGGGAAAATGAGCAGAAATATATTTACTCTCTCCATTATATTTTCCACCTTTATAGGTGAGGATAGGGATTGATGTTATACAAAGGAAAACAAAGAAAAAATCACATGCTTTTTATAGATTAAGGTAATTTAAAAAAATTAAACACTGTTAATTAGAGAGATCTACAAAAGGATCCTGATTTCTAGAACTGATGTCACTTGAAAGATAAATTTGGGGGATAAGCATATAAAAAAGTGAATGCAACCACTTTAAAGCATTTTACAACTTGATTACATTTTAAGTCTAATTTTATTCTGAGTATCAATTACANATTTCTAGAACTGATGTCACTTGAAAGATAAATTTGGGGGATAAGCATATAAAAAAGTGAATGCAACCACTTTAAAGCATTTTACAACTTAATTACATTTTAAGTCTAATTTTATTCTGAGTATCAATTACAAGAAAAGTGTTTTAAGCCACAGAATTTTTCATAAATAAGTAAGCTCCATAAAATTTCAATAGATGCATTATAGATGTATTATAAAGCAAATACAGTGAGGAGCTGGATTCACAACTGAAGAAAATTATACACATTACAGTGACTAAAATTACCATTATAAAGGCCGGAGGACGATTGGAATTACTTCTTTGATGGTATTTCTAAAATGCATTATTCATCGTGATGGTAGTAACTATCCACAGGTTTTCAAAAACTATAGAGGGAGAGATACTTTCTTTCATTTATTTTATTCTTTTTTTTTTAAACACAGAGCTTATATGTGGGCAAAAATTACTACCAAAATTGTATAAATATAGAACCAAATATTTGATTATTTTATATTTATTTGTATACCCTAAAGAGAAATAAATCTAAATTACTTGGTATCATATAGATAAAGAGTAAAATTTTTCCCTATAAATGGCCATAAATATTAGGACAAATTAAAAGAAGAAAAAAAATTGAGACAAATTTCACAAAACCTCTGAATTTAAAAATAGTTTTTCATTGTACTGAAGTGATTTAATGAGATATAGAAAAAGCTATAAGGACACAACTAGGAGATATTTAGTATACTTAGGGAGAATTTGGGGGGAGGGCAAGAGGAGAAGGGGACCCCAGAGGATGAGATGGCTGGAGGGCATCACTGACTTGATGGACATGAGTTTGAGTGAACTCCGGGAGTTG
>SJYV01034930.1:0-15181 GCA_006410875.1 Neotragus pygmaeus | reverse complement strand
GCAAAGAGTCAGACACGACTGAGCGACTGATCTGAACTGAACTTCCTGGAAAGGCCATTACAAAGAGTGATCTCTTGGACGTATTTTCTCTGCTTTCTGTAACCATGTCAGGAGCTACAGAACTTCATCTTCAACATGTTAAGAATTTTAATTATCATGGAAGGTCTTAGCTATGAACACAAAGGGAGCATGAAGTTTTTTAGAGTTACTATATGTCCCCTTTCTATACCACCCCAGGACTAGCTTTTGTGAAAGGTGAGAGGAAAAGTAATAAAGCCAACACCTTCATCTCCCAATTGTTTTACTGCTTCATCTCTTTGAAAGTCTCTTAGCACAATGCAAAACATGAGTTTTAATTATATATTCCTTTATAACAAACCCAGAAATATCACTGTCTTCAGAATGCTCTCTGGATGAGAACTATCTAAAAATAAAGTATTACTTCAAAGACATGAAAAGAAATATAAACTTCCCAATGAATGTGACACCACAGGAAGAATTAAAAGAGAGAAAACAAAGACCTCTGGAATACACTTCTTTCAAAGAAGCCCCTTTTTAGTCCCCAGTGCTCTAAAGTGGGTAGGTCTGGGGATAGTATTCAGCCAGGAAGAGAAGGTAAATAATGTTTGAAGGTTGAGTAAAGAGGAAAAAAATCTGAAAAGGAGCAAAATTACTCATCCAGGAGCCTGTTCCAGTTAACAGTCCACATGGCACACACCAACGACTCACTGTCTCCATCCAGTCATTCAACAGACTTCCAAAGGCCTTGAGTGTGTGAGGTGTTTGGGGTGAAGAGGTGAGAGGCAGTCTCCAGGGACCTCACAATGTACTACAACAGAGACTCATACACAAACAGCTAGGCCAGGCTGAGGGGTGCAAAAGAGCATCAGAGGAGAGCCTCCCAAGTAAAGCTGTGAAAGAGGCAAAATAGCCTGTCTGGCACAGACTCAGAGTCACACTCCCTTGGTGCAAATCTCAGCATCACTGGCTCTGTGACTTTGGTGGAGTAATTTAACCTGTGTTTCAGTTCCACAGTGAAAAAAAAAAATTAAGTCACTGTTTTAAAGGCATATGAGTAAAAACAAATATTTTATATAAATGTCAAGAACAGTGCAAATTCTTAGCAAATAAAGGACCATACAGTATACTGTCCAANAGTAATTTAACCTGTGTTTCAGTTCCACAGTGAAAAAAAAAAATTAAGTCACTGTTTTAAAGGCATATGAGTAAAAACAAATATTTTATATAAATGTCAAGAACAGTGCAAATTCTTAGCAAATAAAGGACCATACAGTATACTGTCCAAAGTGAGACATCTTGAGCGTAATAATACTTACACTGGAACAGAAGTAATCAACTAGAATTATCCTTTATACAGAGGACATTGATGTTACTGAAGGATGTTGGCCAAGCACAGAAGCAGAGGAAGGATATTACAGCAGACAGATAACATGTACAATGACAGAAGGCAAGAGGCTAAGATGAGTTCAAGGAATTTAGGTTCCTCTGTCACCTGCTCCCATGGAAAGGTCTTCATTTCCTCCAGTTGTGATTGGTAGTCATGCCCCTGCCAGTGTGAACATCTGACTTGCACAGTTTCCCCCATTAGACCACGGGCCCAGAAAAGCCTGGCTTTGCTCAGCAAGCTTGGTCACCAGCACAAAGAAGGCACTCCCATGATAGTTGCAGAAATGTGGCATGGTAGAGATGGGAATACAAAGTAGCCTGTGGTGGTCACAGGTGTGCTGCTCAGATTTATTTTCCAGGAAGAACCTGCTGCAAAGAGCACCGTGAACCAATAGCTCCCAGCTGTGTGTGTCCTTAGGATCTGCCTCAACTTTCAGGCTGAGGCTACACTCTCCTCAGGCATTATCAGCTAATGACTGAGCAAGGCTTGCCATTCCTCACCAGGAGGGACACCCTATAGGTCATTTTTGACTCAAAGTTTCTTCTTGGGTCAGACAAGACTTTCTCAGAGCTGTACCAAAGTGTGAGGCTCTTCCTATCCAGCTGTCCTTCCTCCCTGCTTTCTTTTTCAGTGTCAGACGAGCATCACATCTAAAGCTTTCCCCTACTAAGACAAACAAACAAACAAACAAAAAAAACCCACAACTTTTACAGAAATACAAAAGACCCCACATAGCCAAAGCAATTTTGAAAAAGAAGAATGGAGCTAGAGGAATCAGCCTTTCTGACTTTAGATTATACTACAAAGCTACAGTCATTAAGACAATGTGGTACTGACAAAAAAAAAAAAACAAACTGAAATACAGACCAATGGAATGAGATAGCCAAAAGATAAACCCACGCACCCACGGGCACCTAATCCTTGGTAAAGGAGGCAAGAATATACAATGGAGAAAAGACAGCTTCTTCAATAAGGGGTCCTGGGAAAACTGAACAGCTACATGTAAAAGAATGAAACTAAAACACTTTCTAACACCATATACAAAAATGAACTCAAGTGGATAAAAAATTTTAATGTAAGGCCAGAAACTATAGGTAGTATATTCTATGACATAAATCACAACAAGATCCTCTTTGACCCACCTTCTAGAGCAATGGAACTAAAAACAAGTTAAACAAATGGAGCTTAATTAAACTTGAAAGCTTCTGTACAGCAAAGCAAACAATAAATAAAATTAAAGCACAACCCTCAGAATGGGAGAAAATAATAGCAAATGAAACAACTGACAGAGGACTAATTTCCAAAATATACAAGCAGTTCATGCAACTCAATACCAGAAAAACAACCTAGTCAAAAAATGGGCAGAAGATCTAACAGACATTTCTCCAAAGAAGACATAACAGATGGCCAACAAATACATGAAAAGATGCTCAACATTGCTCATTATTAAAGAAATACAAATCAAAACTGCAATGAGCTATCACCTAACACTGGTCAGAATGGCCATCATCAAAAAACCTACAAATAATAAATGCTAGAGAGGATGTGGAGAAAGGGAACCCTCATGCAGTGTTGGGGGGAATGTAAATCGATACAGCAACTATGGAGAACCAGTCAATCCTAAAGGAAATCAGCTGAAGGTGAAGCTCTAATACTTTGGCCACATGATGCAAACAACTGACTAATTAGAAAAGACCCTGATGCTGGAAAAGATTAAAGGCAGGAAGAGAAGGGGATGACAGAGGATGAGATGGTTGGATGGCATCACTGACTTGATGGACATGAGTTTGAGCAATCTTCAGGAGTTGGTGAAGGACAGGGAGGCATGCTGCAGCCCATAGGGTCACAAAGAGTCGGACACAACTGAGTGACTGAACTGAACTTATCAAGTTCTTAAAAAAGATCCTTAAAAAACTAAGACTAGAACTACCATGTGACCCAACAATCCCACTACTGGGCATATGCCCTTAGAAAACCATAACTGAAAGAGACACATGTACGCCAATATTCACTGCAGCACTTTTCACAATAGGTAGGACTTGGAAGCAACCTAGAAATCCATCAACAGATGAATGGATACAGACATTGTGGTGGTAGTGGTGGTTTAGTCGCTAAGTTGTGTCCAACTCTTGTGACCCCCATGGACTGTAGCCTGCCAGGCTCCTTTGTCCATGGGATTCTCCAGGCAAGAATACTGGAGTGGGTTGCCATTTCATTCTGCAGGGAATCTTCCCAACCCAGGAATCAAATCCAGATCTCCCACACTGCAGGCAGATTCTTTACTGACTGAGCTACAAGGGAAGACCACTGTGGTACAAATATACATATACATACACACACATATATATATATATATGTGTGTGTGTGTGTATGTATATATATATATTTAATGGAATATTACTCAGTTATAAAAAAGAATTCATTATAGTTAGTCCTAATGAGGTAGATGAACCTAGAGAATATTGTACAAAGTGGAGTAAGTGAGAAAGAGAAGACAAAAACTGTATATTAATGCATGCCTATGGAATCTAGAAAGATGGTACTGATGAACCTATTGGCTGGGCAGCAGTGGAGATGCAAACACAGAGAACAGACTTGTAGACACAATGGCAGAAGAAGAGTGTGAAACATTGAGAGAATAGCATGGAAAGCTATACATTACCATATGTAAAATAGATAGCAAGTGAGAATTTGGGGTATGAAACGGAGCTCAACCCAGTGTTCTGTGGCAATCTAGAGGGGCATGAGTGGGTAAGAGATGGGAGGGGCTTCAAGGAGGAAGGGGACATATGTGTATCTGTGGCTGATTTGTGTTGCCAAAGAATGCTCAAAATACTGCACAATTGCACTCATCTCACACACTAGCAAGTAATGCTCAAAATTATCCAAGCCAGGCTTCAACAGTACATGAACCATGAACTTCCAGATGTTCAAGCTGGGTTTAGAAAAGGCAGAGGAATCAGAGATCAAATTGCTAACATCTGCTGGATCATCAAAAAAGCAAGAGAGTTCCAAAAAAAAAATCTACTTCTGCTTTATTGACTATGCCAAAGCCTTTGACTATGTGGATCACAATGAACTGTGGAAAATTCTTAAAGAGATGGGAACACCAGACTACCTTATCTGTCTCCTGAGAAATCCATATGCAGGTCAAGAAGCAACAGTTAGAACTGGACATGGAACAACAGTTTGGCTCCAAATCAGGAAAGGAGTACATCAAGGTCGTATATTGTCACCCTGCTTATTTAACTTACATGCAGAGTACATCATGTGAAATGCCAGGCTGGATGAAGCACAAGCTGGAATCAAGATTTCTGGGAGGAATATCAATAATCTCAGATATGCAGATGATACCACCCTTATGGCAGAAAGCAAAGAAGAACTAAAGAGCCTCTTCATGAAAGTCAAAGAGGAGAATAAAAAAGTTGGCTTAAAACTCAACATTCAGAAAACAAAGATCATGACATCTGGTCTCATCACTTCATGGCAAATGGAGGAGGAAACAATGGAATCAGCAACAGATTTTATTTAGGAGGGCTCCAAAATCACTGCAGATGGTGGTCACAGCCATGAAATTAAAAGATGCTTGCTCCTTGGAAGAAAAGCTGTGACCAACCTAGACAGCATATTGAAAAGTAGAGCCATTACTTTGCCGACAAAGGTCCATCTAGTCAAAGCTATGTTTTTTTCAGTAGTCATGTATGGACATGAGATTTGGACTATAAGGAAAGCTGAGCTGAGCATCGAAGAATTGATGCTTTTGGACTGTGTGGTGTTGGAGAAGACTCTTGCGAGTCCCTTGGATTGCAAGGAAATCCCATCCAGTCAATCCTAAAGGAAATCAGTCCTGAATATTCATCAGAAGGACTGATGCTGACTCTGAAACGCCAATACTTTGGCCACCTGATGCGAAGAACTGACTCAGTGGACAAGACCTTGATTCTGGGAAAGATTGAAAGCAGGAGGAGAAGGGGAGGGATGACAGAGGATGAGATGGTTGGATGGCATCACCAACTCAATGGATATGAGTTTGAGTAAGCTTCAGGAGTTGGTGATGGACAGGGAAGCCTGGTGTGCTGCAATCAATGGGGTTGCAAAGAGTTGGACACGACTGAGCAACTGAACTGATTTGTATTGACAGGTGGCAGAGGCCAACACAATATTGTAGAGCAACTGTCTTCCAAAAATTGTATTTTGTTCTATACTTCTCAATACTTTAAACAAGAAATTTTGATAATTATTAGTTATTCTAATAGTATGTAAGAACAGTTACAGTTTATGAGCATTGTTCAACTGTCATCATCAATAGAATGATACTCAGATGTGTTCTTTCTAAAACTTTGTAAGTGTAAGGAAAAAAAAAAAAAGACTTAAAGAAAAATAATGTCTTTCATCATCCAAAGCTGTATTCTCTTATAGATCATCTCCTCCTTCCTTTGGACCACAGAATCTCCAGACACCAGCCCCTTCCTTAGACATCTGTCTCAATCTTCCTCACTCTTTCAACCTCCTTCCTTGGTTCCTGTTGAATGATGGTTTTTAAGGATGCATTATTCCCATGTGGGTTTTTCTCACCCTTTAAACCATATGTTTCTTCCTCTGTGATTCACTGCTGGTACAAAGCAGGAGAAAGCTCCCTGTATACCCCAGAAACAGATCACAGAGTGGACTAAATAATATCCTATCTTTCCTACAATCTCATAAAGAATAACTTACAAGAGAGAAGGATACGGAGAGGGGAGAAGTTAAAACCACAGGGATGTGCTAGTTATGAAGAGTGATGAAGGCAAGGATAATGATTAAAGATCATCATGAGAATTAAGACTCCTTGAAAATTAAGATTACTATTCAATAGGGTACTTTATAAGCCTTCCCTGGTGGTTCAGTCAGTAAAGAGTCTGCCTGCAGTGTGGGTGACCTGGGTTTGATTCCGGGTTGGAAAGATCCCTTGGAGAAGGAAATGGCAACTCACTCTAGAATTCTTGCCTGGGGAATTCCATGGACAGGGGAGCCTGGGGGCTACAGTCCATGGGGTCATAAAGAGTCAGACACGACTGAGTGACTAACTTCACTTTTTCACTTTCAGGGTGCTTTATATTGCTAGAAACCACAGCAAAACAGCAAGAAATGTTCAAATCACTGATGACCAAAGAAATGCAAAGAACAATGAGATTTTACTTCACACATACTAGCCCAGCAAAGATTAGAAAGCTGGATAAAGCCAAGCATTGCTGGGGACTTGAGGAAATCCCCAAGAAGCCACTAGTACTTCCAAGAAGTGCTGGTAGGGAAGCCATTTGATACAGCCATTCTGAAGAGCAATTAAATATTACTTAGTAAAATTAAGTACAACCCAGCAGTTTTATTCTCTATGTGCATATATATATATATATCCCAGAGAAATACTCATATACAGTTAAAGATTGATGGCAGTACCGTTTCCACACAGTCTAGAGAGATAACAGCTAATCAGCTGATGCTCGTCACCTCTGCTATAAATTAGTAAAAGAAAAGAAACAAAAGTCTTGAGATAGAAAGGCAGACAGACCATGCACACTCTATCCTGACTCATGCATGTGTCATTTATGTGAGTGACTGGATTTAGGCTGTTGATATATGAGCTCCAAGAGGATAGACTTAAGGTTGATTTATTTATGAACTATGGAACTTAATGCAGATAGGCACTTGGGAAGAGTATGTGTTGGGTAGTCAAGTGGTATGGAGTGTGGATGGAGAAAGCAGTAGTACTCTACAATGATAGAAAAATTGAAAAGCATCTCCCTCATCTTTTAGGCCTTCCTGATCAGTTAGTCAGTTCATTTGTTCAGTCGTGTCCAACTCTTTGTGACCCCAAACACTGCAGCATGCCAGGCTTCCCTGTCCATTACCAACTCCCATCACCAACATGCTCAAACTCATATCCATCAATTCAGTGATGCCACCCAACCATCTCATCCTCTGTTGTCCCCTTCTCCTCCTGCCTTCAATTTTCCCCAGAATCAGGGTCTTTTCCAATAAGTCAAAGCATTGGAGCTTCAGCTTCAGCATCACTCCTTCCAATGAATATTCAGGACTGATTTCCTTTAAGACTGACTGGTTTGGTCTCCTTGCAATCCAAGGGACTCTCAAGAGTCTTCTCCAACACCACAGGTCAAAAGCATTAATTCTTCAGCACTCAGCTTTCTTTATGGTTCAACTCTCACATCCATACATGACTATTGGAAAAACCATAGCTCTGAATAGACGGACCTTTGTTACCAAAATAATGTCTCTGCATTTTAATACACTGTTGAGTTTGGTCATAGCTTTTCTTCCAAGAAGCAAGCTTCTTTTAATTTCTGGCTGTGGTCACCATCTGCAGTGGTTTTAGAGCCCAAGAAAACAAAGTCTGTCATTGTTTCCATTGTTTCCCCATTTATTTGCCATGAAGTCATGGGACCAGGTGTCATGATCTTTGTTTTTTGAACGTTGAGTTTTAAGCCAGTTTTTTCACTCTCCTATTTCACTTTCATTAAGAGGCTCTTTAGTTCTTCTTCACTTTCTGCCATAAGGGTGGTATCATCTGCATATATGAGATTATTGATATTTCTCCCTGTTATCTTGATTCCAGCATGTCCTTCATCCAGTCCAGCATTTCGCATGATGTACTCTGCATATAAGTTAAATAAGCAGGGTGACAACATACAGCCTTGATGTATTCCTTTCCCAATTTTGAACCAGTCTGTCATTCCATGTCCAGTTCTAACTGTTGCTTCTTGACCTGCATACAGATTTCTCAGGAGGCAGGTAAGGTGGTCTGGTATTTCCATCTCTTTCAGAATTTTCCACAGTTTGTTATTATTCACACAGTCAAAGGCTTTGGCATAGTCAATAAAGCAGAAGAAGATGTTTTTCTGGAACTCTCTTGCATTTTCGATGATCCAGTGGCTGTTTGCAATTTTATGTCTGATTCCTCTGCCTTTTCTAAATCCAGCTTGAACTTCTGGAAGTTCACGATTCACGTACTGTTGAAGCCTGGCTTGGAGAATTTTGAGCATTACTTTGCTAGCGTGTGAGGTGAATGCAATTGTGTGATAGTTTGAACATTTTTTGGCATTGCCTTTCTTTGAGATTGGAATGAAGACTGACCTTTTCCAGTCCTGTGGGCACTGCTGAGTTTTCCAAATTTGCTGGCATAGTGAGTGCAGTACTTTAACAGCATCATCTTTTAGGATTTGAAATAACCTTCATGATCAGTCAAAATTAATTGCTACTTTGGCTATGCTCTCAAAGCTCTGAATTTAAAGTATCTATGTGTAACAAGAACAACCACCATATAAAACAGCATTATTAGTCTTTAAGGAAATGCAAATCAAAAATTCTAGGCACAAAGGTGGCTAGAATTAAAAAGTCAGATGAAAACAGTATTGGCAGGTATGTGAAGAAAGTGGAATCTTCATACACTGCTGTCAAAGTGTAACACCACTGTGGAAAACAGCCTGGCAATTTCTCAAATGATTAAACAGAGAGTTACCATTCAGCTCAGCAATTCCACTCTTAGGCATATACTCAAGAAAAATGAAAACATACACACACAAGAACTTGTACACAAACAAAAACATTATTCATAATAACCAAAGAATTAAAAAAAAAAAAAAACCAAATGTCCATCTACTGATCAATGGATAATCAAAATCCAGTATATGCCAACAATGGAATATTATATAGACAAAAAAGTAATAACAACATGAAGTACTAACCTTTAATACATTATGCTGAGTAAATGAAGCCAGGCACAAAAGTTTATATATTTAATGAATTCATTTACATGAAATGTCTAGAACGGGTAAATCCATAGAAACAGAAGACAGATTTAGTGGTTAGCAGGGGCTGGGGTCAAGAGGTACGGTGTGGCCGCTAAAGAATATGAGGTTTCTCCTAGAGATGATGAAAAAATTCTGAAACTATAGAGCGGGGATGGCTGTACAACTCTGCATATACTACAAACTACTGAATTATATATTTTAAAAGACTGAATGGAATAATATGTAAATTGTATCTCAATAAAGGTGTTATTTTTAAAAAGAGGCTTTAGTACACTTTTTGACATCAATCTTAGCAATTTTGTTTTTTTTGGATCTGTCTTCTCAGGAAAGAAAACAAAAGGTATAATGAACAAATAGGACTACATGAAGTCAAAAAGTTTTTGAACAGTGAAAGAAACCATCAACGAAATGAAAAGGGAGCCTACCAAATGAAAGAAGATATCTGCAAACAATATATCTAATAAGGGGTTACTATCCAAGATGTACAAAGAACACACATAACCCAACATCAAAACACAAGCCACCAAATAAAAAATGGGCAGAGTCTTGAAGACAGAGAAGTTCAAGGTAAAAAGGACATAGAGACAGAAGACAAGCAAGCATGAGCTTTGACAGGGAAGAGATGGGGAATCAGTTGGTGAGACATGATCTGTGGGGCAGATGAAGACAGACAGGGAAGCAGCATATGGTAAGTGGCACTGTGCATCATGGTAGGAATTTCCTTTTGGTTCTTGTTTAAGAAACTTCAGGAGAGGTTTAAATTATTTTCACAGTTATCAGTGTTTAAATATCAGATGATTTCTGACTACTGGATGTTAGACTATTTCTGGATATGAAACTGTACTGTGGCTCACCAAGAGTCTACTCAGTTTCATGCAACTTATAGAAACCTTCAACACAAATAATGTCCACTTAGCCAAATCTGAACCAAAATAATTAAGGATTGTAATGAATTATAAACTACTGAAAAAACAGTAATCCTTCAGCCCACAGCAATCATAAACAGATGGAGAAATATATAAATGGTGGAAAAGGGAGAGCTCTCGCCAACAGCAGAATGTCTAGTGATGATTGTTCAATGTGCAAAGTGCAGGTGGGTAGGTCTGGAAAAATCATTTTTCATCTATCCCAGGAAAGACTGATTTAGGCAAGAATTATCAATGGATGCTATGTATAGGGGAAACTTTTTATGAGAAGCAAGATTTTTCCAATAGTAACTATACGGTGGAGAAATTGGACATCTTGACCAGGTAACCAAAATCACCCCACCAATGTAGGACAGGTGGTACTTCTAAGTCAAGTACTTCTAAATGTAATGATCTCAGAAGGATCCAATATAGCTTATTTAGTACCCTGGCCAGGAATGTATAACTTGAATCTAATGTTTTCTCATTATGAGAAAACATCATAGTGTTCTTCATTTTGGATTTGTTTATTTTTAAAGAAAGCTGTGGGGAAATACAGTTTTCTTCAAAACGGTGAATGTCAACTGAAAGTACACAGATAAACTCTTATAGTTAAACTGATTCTTATCAAAGGTGCCAAGGCAATTTAATGGGGAAAGAACAGTGTTTTCAACAAACGGTGCTTGGACAATTGGATAACCACTTACAGAAAGATTAATTTAGACCCTTGCCTCACATTTTACACAAAAATTAACTTAAGATGGATCATAAATATAAATGTAAGCTATGTAAGAAAACATAAGGAAATATCTTCATGGTCTTGGATTATTCAAAGTTTTATTAGAATCATCAAAAGCATGAAACATAAAAGAAAAAAAATGATAAATCGCACTTCATCAAACTTTAAAACTTTTNAAAATTAACTTAAGATGGATCATAAATATAAATGTAAGCTATGTAAGAAAACATAAGGAAATATCTTCATGGTCTTGGATTATTCAAAGTTTTATTAGAATCATCAAAAGCATGAAACATAAAAGAAAAAAAATGATAAATCGCACTTCATCAAACTTTAAAACTTTTGTACATCAAAATAAAGCATTAAGAAAATGAAAAGTCACAAAAAACACCCTGCAAATCATATATCTAACAAAGGACTCACATCTAGAATATAAAAATAATTTAAAAAAGAAAATAAGAAAAAGCCCAAAGGAAAATGGGCAAAATACTTGAATAGACATTTTACCAAAGAAGAAATACAAATGGTCAATAAACACATGGAAAAAAAAAAAGTTCAACATCATTAGTCATTAGGGAAATACGAATTAAAATAATGAAATACTTCTTTACCCATTAGGATGGCTATCATTAGAGAGACAAACAATAACACACTAGTGAGGACATAGAGGAATTGGAACCCTCATACATTGCCAGTAGGAAAGTGAAACTGTACAGGCTACTTTAGAAAAGAATTTAGGAGCTTCTTACAAAGAAACATAAATGTATCATGATTCCATTCTTAAGTATCTATCCAAGAGAAGTGAAAAAGTATACACATGCACAGACTTGTATGTGAATGTGCATAGCATCGTTGTTTATAATAACCCCAAAGTGGAAGCAACCCATCTGTATACAGAGAGAGGCAGGGAGAAACTGTGTACATGAGCATACACGTGCAACAAACCAGTAAGTGGATCTGAGTCAGGGTAGTGAGCACCTGGGTGGTCTCTGTACTGCATTTAAACTTTTCTAGAAGTTGAAATTATTTCCAAATAACAACAACAAAAAGGTGAATTCTTACTGAGCACTTTTTGCATATCAGGCACTGTACAAGGTACTGGGCTCCTGCCTCAAGGACATCAGACTTGCAGTCCAAGGTCCCCACCTCCCCACTGCGAGTGCTCTGAGGACAGTAAATATTGAGTTTAAAAGGGAAGGTGCACTAGAACATTCTGAGTCACTGTAGTAGCCTGTCTCCAAGAAACCCACCTGTAGCTCAGAACACAAGTTACTTCTAATGACAAATGGCTGTTAAATGAAAAAGAATCAGAGGGAATATTTACTGCAAAGTTTATTGGTCAGAACAGCAAAAAGCTTTTTCTACAGGTCACCACAGATACTGCTTCATTATAGAGAATGAGTCCTTATAATGAAATGTTATAATGATATTAAATCCCACTATCTTCTTAATAACCAGTCTTCAGGGTTTACTATATTTTTCCTTTACATCTGTATTCACAGCAGTTCCTCATAAGCTACATCAGAGTCTAAAACCCTTTCCAGTAGAAAACTCACTTTAAATTTCTTCAGTTTTTGCAGCTTACTGCCCATAAGCCGTGAGGATGGGGGATGGTGGTAGCAAGCAACCACAGTCCTGCAAATGCTCAGGCTGGGCTGCTCAACACAGGTGACTGACCACGTGGTGAAGCCAGTCTTGCATTATTGGCTCACTCCTCACATGTATAAACCCTCTTCTCCCAAGAGTACAGGCCTCCCAGAAGCCAGGCACAATGTTACACTGGGCATACACTGGGCACTAAGAGGGCCCCTCTGAATCTCTGACTCTCACAGGTACCAAAATAGCTTGGGTCACCTGAGAAGAGGTATGGGAAGGTAAGCAAGGACCTACGACAGTTGTTATATGGTAGGCACCACTCAGTGCCCCAGGGAGGATAACTTAATGAGGTATGATGAGGGTACTGGGCCAAAAGAGAAGACGGGCAAAAATGCAGCAGTGGGCTTTTACAGGAAAATAAATTTAGAAGCACTTGTTAGAGGTAGAAGGGGCTTGTGGAGCATCAGTCAAAGAGAAATTTATCATTCTGGAGGAGCGATATCTATCAGGTTTTGTGAGTAAAAGTAATATATATTAAATAGTTAAATTCAAGAGATTATATACGGGTATAAAGACACTGAGGATAAAGGAGGTAAGTTAAGGAGGCTGAAGAAAGCACCCATTGTTATACAGCTGGACTCTGACCAAAGACTGAACAGACCACACACCACTCCCAGCTCTGCACGTAAATGAAGGAAGACAGAATCCAGGATGAAATACCAGGTGGCCCTGCTATTTCCAACTTAGGAGCAGATCTAAGGAGGAGTCTGGACATTGAATAAAAGGTAAGATATGGAGGGGAAGGGTTTTGGATGATAAACAGAAGGATCTGTACTGAATAGAGTTCTGGAGTGGTTTGCTATTTCCTTCTCAAGGGGATCTTCCCATCCCAGGGATCGATCCCAGGTCTCCCGCATTGTAGGCAAATGCTTTACCGTCTGATCAACCAGGGAAGAGCCCAAATAGAACCTTACACTCCTTCAAAACAACAGACTTGACTTGACCCTGCTGATGCATGTTGGTTCAACCATTTCCTCCTACTATTGTAGAAAAGATGAAAACCTTGAGGGAGTAAAAGAAGTGACTTTACTAGCTAACCCTGCACTTGTCTAATTACTTCTGTGCAGCTCTTTGTGACCCCATGATTGTAGCCCACCAGGCTCCTCTGTCCACAGAATTCCCCAAGTAAGAAAACTGGAGTGGGTAGCCATTCCCTTCTCCAGGGGATCTTCCTGACCCAGGGATTGAACCTGGGTCTTCTGCATTACAGACACATTCTTTACAGTCTGAGTCACCAGGGAAGCCCGATTACTTCTTAGGTTATATAAACAGAATTGGTTCTTCTATACAAAAATCCCAGTGACAGACTAAAATCAACCATGTGACTTAGTGAAGTGCCATAAGATAGTAATCCAGGGCCAACAAAGTCAGTCCACAATCAAAGATGAAGTGGTGCTATTCATAGAGAAACTGTATTCCTAGTGAAATCTAAACTAGAGCTGTCTCAGCTACATCTTCATGAAGCCACGAAGCCTATCAGTTTACTACTCCACTAGTAAGGAAGAGATTCGAGAACAGCTTTCCCTCTCTCTAAATTCACCTTCCAGCCCTTCTCTGTTCTACCCAGAGGTCTACACTGTTCTGTTCTGCTTGGAATACTTTCCCTATTCTCTGCTGTTTAACTTCTACCCATGCTTCCAGGTCCACACTGAACTGACAGCTGCCCCAGGAAGCCCTTGCTGGTGGCTGCCTCCACAGTGATCTCTCCCTTTTCTGAGTTTCTAAGGCCTATTGTCCTTGTACAGAAAACTTGGCAATTAGTATGATCAGTTTCCTTACGTGGTTCACCAGGAGGTCATTCAGTTCATTCTTCAGATATCGACAAAAGTCTTAACAGCTCAACTATGTCATGTTACCCTCCCTCACCCCCTCCATTTCAAACCCTTCACCAGCTTTCCATTGCAGTTAAGTGTGAATTTACACTTCTTACCCTCCTTGAAGGTTCTATATGCTCTGGCTTGCTCCTAATCTCCAACCTCATCTCTTACCACAATATTCCAAACTCAGCATCTGCCTTCCACCATATAGGGCTTCTTACAATTCATAAACATGTGGGTTTTTACCCTGCCTTAAGTTCCTTGTGCATGCAGTTTCCTTCTGGCCTGAAATGTCCCTTCTCCTTCCTCCAACCCACCCCATACACAGTACAGTTGACCTTGGACAACACAGGTTTGAATTGCATGAGTCCACTTTCACGAAGACTTTTTCAACAGTAGATACTTCAGTACTACACTTTCTTGGTTTGTTGAATTCATAGATGCAGAGGATCCATGGATACAGAGGGCTGACTATAAGGTGAATGCAAATGAACCCTTGTGCTATTCAAGAGTCAACTGTAGTCACATCTCCCAGCTAATCTCTTCCTACTCATTATGTCTCAACTAAATTCAACTGTGTGAGACGCTGTCTCTGACACACCTCCTGAAGTGTGTTTCCTGCATTTTAATCTCCATCTCAGCACCTGATACCTCCTGCACAGCATTTGCAGCCCAGCTGGCCAGCACCCTAATAGGACACATGAGGTCTCCAAGAGCAGACCACTTATCTTGGCACATACTAGGTACTGCTGCGGCTGCTGCTAAGTCGCTTTAGTCGTGTCCAACTCTGTGCGACCCCATAGACCAGGCTCCCCCGTCCCTGGGATTCTCCAGGCAAGAACACTGGAGTG
>SJYV01034928.1:0-10242 GCA_006410875.1 Neotragus pygmaeus | reverse complement strand
AGAGTCCCTTGGACTGAAAGGAGATCCAACCAGTCCATTCTGAAGGAGATCAGTCCTGGGTGTTCTTTGGAAGGAATGATGTTAAAGCTGAAACTCCAGTGCTTTGGCCACCTCATGCGAAGAATTGACTCATTGGAAAAGATTCTGATGCTGGGAGGGATTGGGGGCAGGAGGAGAAGGGGACGACAGAGGACGAGATGGCTGGATGGCATCACTGACTTGATGGACATGAGTTTCAGTGAACTCTGGGAGTTGGTGATGGACAGGGAGGCCTGGCATGCTGCGATTCATGGGGTCACAAAGAGTTGGACACGATTGAGCGACTGAAATGAACTGAACTGAACTGAAGCCCTACTAGAGCCATCTTGCAGAAAATAAATGAGCATTTTGGCCAACTCAATATTAAATCTATTAAAATAGAATAAGTGGGTTTTTTTTAGTGTAAATCAAATAATGTCTAGAAAGTTATTTCTTGGTAATTAAGATCAGAAAAAATTTAAATGTCTGGGAATTAAAAAGTTAACTAACGCAAATTGGTATAACTTGAACTTTTTGTTACTTTAGCATAAAGTAACTGTTATATGTTTAACATATCTTCTTAAATTATATTGTGTTTTTAAGTACCATCCTTAAAATTTGCAATTTTTAAGTTAATTTTGTATATTTTTCAGACAGTAAGAAGTTGCTAAATAACACAGGGAGCCTAGTCTGGCACTGTGTGATGACCCAGAGAGATGGATGAGGGGAAAGGAGAGAGGGGAGAGAGCAGGAAGGCATACATATGTGTGTATATATATACATATATGTACATGCATAATTATGCTGAAGCCTGTCATGCTGCAGTCCATGGGGTCGTGAAGAGTTGGACATGACTTGGCAACTGAAAAACATAATTATGACTGATTTGCATTGTTATCAACACAAAATTGTTGTTTTTCATCCATTAAAAAAGAAAAATTTTTTTTAATTGTATATTTCTATAGACAATTCTCCTACAAAAGGAAACTCTGAAGCACTGACAAATGTCAAAAAGACAAATGGTAACCAAGATGATGCACAAGGGCACTCTGGCTCAGAAGTGAGAGGCACAGTGAGTATATTCATTCTTAGGGCATTCAGTTTCTGATTAAAAGCAACAAATAAATCTGGGGAAACTAAATTGTTCAGCTAACCATTTGTAGTTCATTTCACTTTGGATGAATACATGCTTCTACTTCTTGTCAAGGTGGGGAGTAAACATACCTGCACAATCATTTATATGTCTGCTTGTTTATTTGTGTTTACTTGTAGTCTGGATCTTATTCGGTGACATGTGAAACTGCTCCAGTCCCAAGCCCTCCTACTCAATGTGGTATACCTGTGCTAACCTGCAAGAGTCCAACCTGTGTTGTTGTTAGTTGGGAAGTATGTTATCAGTTTATTAATTTTGGTGATATAAAAGCATAGTAATTGGTTTAGAAATTGCTTTTAAAGTCTATAACTCCCTAAGGATTCAGAGTCTAGATTAGGGTTCCATAAATCTTGGACCATGGTTTTAGAACATACCTAACACCTGTTGCTAGTGCTATTAGAAAGGTTAAGGCTATAGTAATCCTGCTTTCCAAATCTTATATTTTTGAAGGATAATAAATTTAGAAAACCAAAGAGACAATCAATGTGCAACCAATTGAATTTTTAAAACTAAAATAAGAGATAGTAAAATTAAATATATTTATAGTTTTTTTAAAGTTTCTTGGGAAACCTCTGGTAGTTTTTTTTTTTTTTTTTTTTTGCATATACCCACAGTATGACACATAAGAAATGTGACTGAGAAGTAATGAAGATCTTTTTTTTAACGTACATCCATTCGAATAGCTTCCCCTTCAAACTAATCAAACTCAAAAAGAATTGGCTTAGTTATCAAGCCCCCTAGGTATCTTTGATTTTTTTCTTCCCTTTTTCCCAAATTCTAGCAGAGAATTTTTAGCACTAACAAAAAACCTTTAGTCTGATAATAATAAATGATTACCTATAAATGATTACCTATGCCTTTAAAAATATAAAGAGAGGGATATGAATCACTTTACTGTATACCTGAAATGACACATTATAAATCAACTATATTACAATACAGTTTTTAAAAGATAATAATAAGTGATTGATCTGTTCACACCCCTGTATAAAAGCCCGATAGTACTGGGCTTTGTGTTTGATCCCACTAGTATGTTGGATTATCCAATCATTTCTCTTAATTTTATTTGAGCCATTTAATGTTAATTATAGTGTTCAACATTATGTTTATTTCTGTACTTGTCTATATTTCATTCCACTTAATAGATTATAGGCTTTGACACTGAAAGGATTATATTGTTACTTTCCATAGTATTGAGTATAGTGACTCTTCATAGAAGAGCTAAATTTTTGGTTTTGTTGCATTTTTCAGATTCCTGTGTGTAATGTTGCTGAAATCACTGATTACAGACTAGAGTGGGGACAAACTGAAGATTCAATGCACTTGATTTACACTGGCCCTTGTTTGAGCTATGAAGTTAAAGGTCTCATTCCTGCCACTATGTATTTTTGCAGAGTTCAGGTAATCCTAACAGTTCTTCCAATGTAAGCAAATTATTAAGCTATGCTATTCACATTCATAATATACCGTTTCCAGTGTAAAGACCAGAAGGGAGTCACAGACTTCCAAATCTTAAATATTCATCATATCCAGCAACAACATTCTGGGTTCCTTTACCTTGCTTTTAAAGCCTCACATAATCTGGCACTTACTGTCTCTTTTTAAATTTATTTATTTATTAATTGAAGGATAATTGCTTTACATAATTTTGTTGTTTTCTTTCAAACATCAACATGATGGCACCTACTTTCTATTCCAACTTGATCTGACATTATTTTCTCTTCAGGTCTATATTTCCCAAATTTCCCTGAACTCATTTGAAATGCTTTTATAAAACACTGAGTTCTGAACCTCCAATCAGACCTACTAAATCAAATTTTTTAATCCAGAGATCTACTAATCTGTATATTATAAAAGCACCCAAAGTGATATTTATCGTTAATTAGGAAAAACTGCACAAACCATACCAAACAAGTCTACTGCCACCCCAAGTATGTTTTGTACATTTTTTCATACTGGTTGTTTGCCTATCTTGTTCCATAAAGCCAAGCTTCTGCATGAATGATTCCCTGAATACCTTAGGTGGAAGTGATCCCTTCATCTTCTACCAGAATTAGAAATTTTATAACTTTAAAGTTTGGGGAAACAGCCTACATTTAGAATTACCTGATATGTTGTCCATACAGTGTTAAGCCATCAAATCCTAGGAACCCTAATACTGGTACCTGAGCTGCATGTTCCAGATTGCCTTTCATAACTGGAAGTTGGGGTGGGGGGCGTTTAACTGTTTTTTTAGAAAAGAATCCTTTGTAATATTTTTGGATATTCTTATTTTTGTATTATAAAACTGCTCTCACAATATATACTTATTAGACAGCCACCATAATAGTTCAAAGAATAGGGGAGTTTATGAACATTAAGGTTGCTGTAGTGGGTCAGACATTAATGGTAAGACATTAATTAATTTAAAAGATATTAGAGAGGTAAAAATCAGTGGACTAGCTTCTAGCCAAGACGGAGTACCCCCATAATTCCCAGGTCTTCCCTCTTAACAACCAAAAAATCCTGAGCATAATACAACAAGCAAACATAGGAAAATTCTGAATGATGGAAAGAAAGAAAAATGTGGAAGGAAAAAAAATCCTGGTGAACTCACAACTTGAATAACACAGTGGTGAGCCCTGGACTTCCTTATCATTTCTCATATAGCCCAAAAAGGGTGTGAGAGAAGTCTCCAACTCAAAAGTTCCAAAAGGGACAGACAGAACAAGAACTCCAAGAAAAGCCTGTTTCACCTCAGCCCCAGCAAAATGACTGGCAATAGGGTAGCCTAACAAAAAAAAATATTGTTCACAATACCCACTTTACTCCACCCAAACATCAACAGAAAAATTACACATATCCCTCTCCTTCCCCATCCCTGAAATTTCAACAGGCCAAGTAGGAAGCTGACTATCCAATTTACTCCAGAAGCAAGCAACATGCTTTAATTTCCCTAGCCAGAGGTGTCAGTTTTGGCAGGGCCAAGCAGGTAATTAATCTTCCATCCTCTGCCTGGCAGAAGCAGGCAGTACTCTGCTTCCATTCTCCTGCTAACTGGTGTCAGTATGGCCAAGCAGGGAGCTTCCAGTCTTCCACACCTCTCTCATGGAAGCAGGCAGCAGCTCTCTAATTCCCCTGTAAGGGTAGTGTTGGCAAGGTCAGCCTCCACCCCCACCCAGCAGCAATATACTGAGCAAAGTGGTATGATTCAGGCTAGTTAGCTCTCTACTTTCATCCTGCCCCTGTGTCAGTGAGACCCAGAGTGAAGCTCAACTTACATGAGCACCTACTGGCCCTGAGACTGAAAGACAATATGGGAAGCAGAGCTAGTCAGAACTCAGGCCCACCCGCCTTCACCTGCTGTCAGTAGGTTCCAGTGGAGAGCTCAGTCTCCATATCTTCTCAGCCGTTAGAGAGCGATCTAGGTGTTGAGAAAGTCATGCTACTTGGTGCCTCATTTTCCCCATTCTCATCCCTTGGTGTCATTAAGACCCAGCTGGGGGACTTCCCTTGTGGTCCAGTGGTTAAGACTTTGCCTTCCAATGCAGGGGGTGCAGGTTCGAACCTTCATCAGAGAACTAAAATCCCACATCTCTTGTGGACAAAAAAGCAAAACATAAAACGAAGCCATATTGTAACAAAGTCAATAAAGATTTTTAAAAAAAGACCCATCTGGTAGCCAAGTTTACACTTCCACCCTTAATAAATAGAGGTGTTAGTCCTGCACTTCCCTTCTCCATGGTATCGGCACAACCTGGTGAGGAGTTGAGTTCATACCCACACTCAGAGACAGTGATGCAGTATAAATAGTTGCCCTACATTTGCTGGAAAGAAATCAAAGGGGCTTAGACAAGAGCTGAACTTCCACCCTACCCAACTTTTGCAGTATACCTCTGGAGGGAAAACGTCTACTAAATTCAGTTCAATTCAGTTGCTCAGTCATGTCTGACTCTGCAACCCTATGGACTGCAGCATGCCAGGCTTCCCTGTCCATCACCAACTCCCAGAGCCTACTCAAACTAATGTCCATTGGGTTGGTCATGTTATCCAACCATCTCATCCTTTGTTGTCCCCTTCTCCTCCTGCCCCCAACCCCTCCCAGCATCAGAGTCTTTTCCAATGAGTCAACTCTTCGCATGAGGTGGCCAAAGTACTGGAGTTTCAGCTTTAGCATCATTCCTTCCAAAGAAATCCCAGGGCTGATCTCCTTCAGAAAAGGGCTTAAGCAGCCATCAAAAAAAAATATTCTGACCAGTAATTGTGAGTTATCCTGAAACAAATGAAAAAATATTAAAAATCTAAACAAAGAAATAGAAGTTGTAGAAGAAAACCAAATGGAAATTACAGAACTTAACAATATAATAACAAAATAAAAGCTTGATTGGATGGGTTTAATAGTAGACTTGAGATGACAAAAGATATAGTCAGTGAACTTGAGGACAGATAATAGAATTTACCCATTCTGAGCACCAGGAAGGATTTAGAAAAAAAATTAATGATTTCAGAGATATATGAAATAACAAAATACCTAATGTTCATATCATTAAACCCCAGCAGGAGAGAAGAGAAAGAGTAGGAATGAAAAATTATTCAAAAAACAATAAAAAGCATTCCAATTTGGGGAAAAACATAATCCAAAAGTTTTCAAAAGCTGGACAAATCCAAAATAAACCTGAATAAATCCACACAACTAAGCCACATCTTAACTAAATTCTGGGGAGGGGAAAGAAAGAAAAATACTTAAAAGTACCTAGAGAAAAATGGTATACTGCTTATAGGTGAACATCAATCCAGATGACAAAGGATACCATGAAACCATGGAGACCAGCAAGAAATGGCACAACATTTTTCAAGTAGATAGGAATTGGCAACTGCAAGCTATATCCAGTAAAAAATATTCTTCAGGAATGAAAAGAAAATAAAGACATTTTCAGATGAAGGAAAACTAAGAATTTGTTGCCAGCAAAACTACCTTAAAAAATATCTACAGAATGTACTCTAAATAAAAAGGAAAAGATGACAGAATAAGGTTTAAAACTTCAGGAAATAAATAACATTGGGATTTTGACTCAAGGTGGTGACATATGAGTCACCTCCTCCTACAGGCACACCAAAACTATAGCTATACAGTAACAACTCCCTCTGAAAGAAGTTCAGGAATATTTTACCCAGCAAAGTTATCCTTCAGAACTGAAAGCAAGATCAAGAGTTTTCCATGGGGGAAAAAAAAAAAAAAACCTCACAGGATGGGAGAAAATATTTGTAAATCAAGGGACTGACAAGGGATTAATCTCAAAAATATACAAACAGCACATGCAGCTCAATATCAAAAAAGCAAACAACACAATCAAAAAAATGGGCAGAAGATCTCAATAGACATTTTTCCAAAGAATACATACAGATAACCAACAAGCCCTTGAAAAGGTGTTCAATGTGGCTTATTCTTAGAGACATGCAAATCAAAACCACAATGAGATATTAGCTCACACCGGTCAGAATGACCATCATCAAAAAGTCTACAAACAATAAATGCTGGAGAGAGTGTGAAGAAGAGGGAATCCCCCTACACTGTTGGTGGGAATGCAAACTGGTACAACCACTATGGAGAACAGTGTGGAAGTTCCCTTAAAAACTAAAAACAGAACTACCATATGATCCAGCAATCCCATTTCTGGACATATATCCAGAAAAAACCATAATTCAAAAGGATACATGGATACCAATGTTAACTGCAATAGCCAAGACATGGAAGCAACCTAAATGTCTGTCAACAGATGAATAAGATAAACAAGATGTGGTAGATATATAGATATAGATACAAATAAAATGGAGTATTATTAACACTGAGTCATCAAAACAAATGAAGTAACGACATTTGTACAACATGGATGGACCTAGAAGTTATCATACAGTAAAGTAAGTCAGACAAAGACAAATATCATAGGATAACAGCTACATGTGCCATCTAAAAAAAATGATACAAATGACCTTATTTACAAAACAGAAACAGACAGACTCACAAATTCTGAAAACAAACCTATATGTACCAAAGGGGAAAGGAAGCAGAGAAGGATAAATTGGGAGGTTGGGATTAACATATACATACTACTATATTTAAAATAGATAACCAACAAGTACCTACTATATAGCATAGAGAATTCTACTCAATATTCCATAATAACCTATATGGATAAAGAATCTGGAAAACAATGAATATAAGTATATGCATAGTTGCATCAGTCTGCTGTACACCTGAAACTAACACACAACATTATGAATCAGTTATACTCCAATAATTTATTTTGTTTTTATTTTATTTTTATTTGGAGAATAATTGCTATACAGTGTTATGTTGGTTTCTGCCACACAACAACATGAATCAATCATAAGTATACATATACCTCACCCTCTTGAACTTCCCTCCCACCCCCTCATCCCACTCCTCTAGGTCATCAAAGATCACCTGGCTGAGCTTCCTGTGTCTTCCACACAGCAACTTCCCACTAGTTATCTATTTTATGCATAATATATATGTTTCAATGATACTCTCTCAGTTCATCCCACTCTCCTCCTTCCCCACAGTGTCTCTCTCTCTACATCTGTGTCTCTATTCCTGCCCTGCAAATATGTTCATCAGTAGCACTTTCTGGATTCCATATACATATGTTAATATACAATATTTGTTTTTCTCTTTCTGACTTACTTCACTCTGTATAACAGTCTCTAGGTTCAGAAGCCTCAGTTCAACTGACTCAAATTCATTCCTTTTATGGCTGATATTTCATTCTACATATGTACCACATCTTCTTTATCTGTTCATCTGTCAATAGACATATGGGTAACTTCCATGTCTTGGCTATTGTAAATAGTGCTGCAGTGAACATTGGCGTCCATGTGTCTTTTTGAATTATGGTTTTCTTAGGGTATATGCTGAGGAGTGGGATTGCTGGGTCATATGATAGCTTTATTGCTAGTTATTTAAGGAATCTCTATACTGTTCTCCATAGTGACTATATCAATGTACATACCTACCAACAGTACAAGAGAGTCCCCTTTTCTCCAAATCCTCTTCAGCATTTATTGTTTGTAGATTTTTTTATGATGGCCATTCTGACTGGTGTGAGGTGACTGTAGTTTTAATTTGCATCTCTCTAAAGCTCAACATTCAGAAAACTGAGATCACGCATCCGGTCCCATCACTTCATGGCAAATAGGGAAACAGTGGAAACAGTGGCTGACTTTATTTTGGGGGGCTCAAAAATTACTTCAGATGGTGACTGCAGCCATGAAATTAAAAGACACTTACTCCTTAGGAGGAAAGTTATGACCAACCTAGACAGCATATTAAAAAGCAGAGACATTTCTTTACCAACAAAGGTCCATCTAGTCAAGGTTATGGCTTTTCCAGTAGTCGTGTATGGATGTGAGAGTTGGACTATAAAGAAAGCTGAGCACAGAAAAATTGATGCTTTTGAACTGTGGTGTTGGAGAAGACTCTTGAGAGTCCAAGGGACTCTGCAAGGAGATCAAACCAGTCCATCCTAAAAAAAATCAGTCCTGGGTGTTCATTGGAAGGACTGATATTGAAGCCAAAACTCCAATATTTTGGCCACCTGATGAGAAGAGCTGACTCACTTGAAAAGACCCTGATGTTGGGAAAGATTGAAGGCAAGAGGAGAAGGGGACGACAGAGGATGAGACAGTTGAATGGCATCACCAACTCAATGGACTTTATTTTGGGTAGGTTTTGGGAGTTGATGATGGACANTTTTGAACTGTGGTGTTGGAGAAGACTCTTGAGAGTCCAAGGGACTCTGCAAGGAGATCAAACCAGTCCATCCTAAAAAAAATCAGTCCTGGGTGTTCATTGGAAGGACTGATATTGAAGCCAAAACTCCAATATTTTGGCCACCTGATGAGAAGAGCTGACTCACTTGAAAAGACCCTGATGTTGGGAAAGATTGAAGGCAAGAGGAGAAGGGGACGACAGAGGATGAGACAGTTGAATGGCATCACCAACTCAATGGACATGAGTTTGGGTAAACTCCAGGAGTTGGTGATGGACAGGGAAGCCTGGCATGCTGTGGTTCATGGGGTTGCAAGAGTCGGACATGACTGAGCGACTGAACTGATTCTGACTGAATTGAATTGAATGTAAATAACTATATCTGATAACACTATCATATAATTGAAATTTGCCAAAAGAGTATAATTTAAATGTCCTTTCCAGAAAAGAAGAAAAAAGTGTGAGGTGGCAGGGATAGGAATCCTCACATAATGTATATTTATATTAAATCACCACAACATACCATCTAAATACTATAATAATTTTATTTTTCATTTATATCTCAATAAACCTGAAAAGTAAAATTGTAATTGGTTAAAAACAGGGATAAATATAGTAGAATACCATTCCTCTCACAGGTTCTTAAAATATATTTGATATTTGAAGCAAAAATTATAACATCATCTGTTGTGGTGCTCAATAAACAGGGAGGAAATACTTGAGAAAATCATATTTTTTAAATGAGGAAGGTAAAGGTACATAAGTTGAAGTAATGTTTCTGGGCCTCACTCAAAGTGGTAAAACATTAATACCCACAGACTTTAATAACTTACATATGTATATTTTAATACCTGGGAAACTACTAAGAAAACTTTATAGAGTAACATACACAAAAATAGTGTAAATAAGTGAAATCAAATTAGTTTTCCAAAAAGTATTCACGTTATCCCATAGAAAGGTAAGAAATTAGCCAAGGAACTTGTGACTTGAACTCCAGAAATGTTCAGGGAAGAGGGAAGTGGTCTGTTAATCAGGCTTCAGTTACACAAGTCCCTATCCCCACTCCTTGCCATTAAAAAATCTGCTGAGGCCAGAGACACAGTGAGCTGAAATACCCCTAGCCTAGGGGGAGGTGTCCCTTGAGAAATTAGGTCACCACCTGCCAAGTAAGAAATAGAAGGAAAGACAAACAGAAGTAACAAACAGGAAAATTAAAGGCAGACTTAAGCTTTAGCATACTAATTATTAACTTCAATGTAAAACAGCCTATTTATACTTATTAAAAGCAGAAATGGCATAATGA
>SJYV01034926.1:961800-1025530 GCA_006410875.1 Neotragus pygmaeus | reverse complement strand
TAGCCTTGACTAGACGGACCTTTGTTGGCAAAGTAATGTCTCTGCTTTTTAATATGCTATCTAGGTTGGTAACTCTGCTAAATAATAACAGTAATGAAAGTATTTGGTTTCCCTGGGAATAAAAATAATTCCAATTTCCTTTTTTGATTGAAACATTTTGTTTTGAAACTAATTTCACTTTCTGAGTTGAAACAAATTCTAAGCAAAGGATTGCTTAGTTCTTTCTCCTAAAGTACCTGATAACCAAAACTCCAGTATCCAAGAAACACAATGATGACCTTTCTCTCTGGGACTCAATGTCTGGATTTGTTTTGACAGCCACAGAATGGAGAAAATTCTGCTGTACATGTATAATTCCACCTAGGACAACTTCCAGGATCTGACACTAGATTTAGAAACACTTGAATATCAAATCTTAAATAATAAGTCTTAGCAACCAATAGCTGGAAAGCTCCAAAGCCCTGTTTTTGACTTTTTAGAAAATCATCTCCAACACTAAAATAAATGCTGGAGAATTATGTTCTCTCTGGGAAAAGTGAAGAAAAACAATTTCAAATAAAATATGAAGATACCTTTGTCTAAAATCTTCCTGGAAGTCTTTTTCTGCTTCTGTGGAACATGATTCAGGGCTTCAGTCAGTATCATGAGTATTATGATGGATTAACTTAATTCAGGCAGGTCCTGTTCTCCCAACAAGCCACCCTTGGGTGGTTACATAAACTCACATTTAAATAAATATTAGTTGGAATTGTTTTTACTGGAGATATTTGTTCTTGGAGTTGGGTATCTCTTTGCAACTCCATGGACTATACAGTCCATTTATTTGCCTAGGAGATTTATAAAATATCATATCTTAGTGGGAGGTAAAAATGGTTTATTGTCCTGTCAGTGACTGGAAACCTGTGTTAAAATAGAAGTTTCTTGAGGCTGCTATTCCTTGAGTGTTCAGGGAAATGTTAATTGGATGGAAACTGGTATTATCATAACTCAGGAGCCTAAGTGGAGCTCAGCAATTGCAGTGTCTCTATTTCAATGGAGAACTGACATACAACTTGAAAATAATATCTTAAGAGCTATCATATCAGGTACAATGAGGTCTGTAAAGAAGTATAAACCAGTTCCCTGTCTCTAGGATGTTGCAATCTTTGTGAGGAGATGACACATAAAAAAAAAGTAATATTTAACACGAAAAAGTCCTTTGTAGGGCATGTTACAAGTACAGCAAAACACGAGAGAAAGAGGAATTCTTATAGATTCAGATGTGGAGGGAAAGACAGAAAAGTGAAGGCTGAACTTGAGAAGCTGGGTTTTCTGGTTTGTAGGATCATCAAAGCCAGACTCACTGATCAATTTATACTCCTTAGCAGTAAAGAATCGTTTTACAATCTTAAGTGAGAAGTTGATATTGAAAAAAAAATTGCACATATGTGTGTAACTCAGACATGTACCATATACATGTTTGTATATATGTGTGTTTACTAAACGTACCTATACTAAATATATGGCATATGCTATTCTAATATATAGTAATATATAGTGAATATAGTGAAGTCGCTCAGTCATGTCTGACTCTTTGTGACCCCACGGACTGCAGCCTACCAGGCTCCTCTGTCCATGGGATTTTCCAGGCAATAATCCTGGAGTGGATTGCCATTTCCTTCTCCAGGGGATCTTCCCAACCCAGGGATAAAACCCAGGTCTCCCACATTATAAACAGATGCTTTACCATCTGAGCCACCAGGGAAGTCAATATATAGTAATAGCATACATATATTTATAGTGTATAACTAATTATATAGGAAGGGAGAGAGGGAAGGAGGGAAGGAAGGGAAATAAGGGAAAAAATGAAAAATCTTGCAACAGTCATTAAGCAGTCTAATAGGAAAAATAACTGAAGCCCGACAGATAAATTCAAAAGCTATTAAAGCACTTTAGCAAAAGAGATTGATAAAAAATCTAAACCAAGATGGTGGCAGTAAGGATACCTACACAAGCTGACCCTTTGGGCCATTTCATTCAAATGAATATAGTGTTTGAGTGAGAATAGGGATAATAGAATTCTAATTCTGTTTTTACATATATATAATATATATGGATGTGTGTGTCATATGTTTACTGTATGTAAAACTAAGAATGCTGTATGCTATTGAGAAAGAGCTGATTTTCTGGGCAATATGCAGTCTTATAACCATCAGGCATGTATTTAAAGTTCACAAACAGTGTCATCACACTCACTATTCTCCAAGGTGTACCTAGAAACAAAGGTAATTTTTTTTTTAGTAACATTAAGAAGAAATGATCTTTGCAATTAAAAACATACAATATTCTTTTTTAACATTTTATTTTGCAATAATTTTAGACTTACATTAAGTTATAGAAGTGCACAGAGAAGTCCCTGATATCCTTCACTCAGATTCCTCCAAGGAGAGCCTGTTTAATCAAAACCAGGAAGGTCATCTGTCTTTCACTATTTCCCAGAGTTTGCTCAAAATCATTTCCATTGAGTCGGATGTCATCCAACCATTCTCCAGTGCAGAAGACGTGGGTTCCATCTCTGGGTTGGGAAGATCCCTTGGAGAAAGAAATGGCAATCCAATCCAGTATTCTTGCCTGGAAAATTCCATGGACAGGGGAGTCTGGCAAGCTACAGTCCATGTGGTCCCCAAAAGATTCAGACATGACTTAGCAAATTAACAAGAACAATAGCACTATGTAACCCCCATGAAAATCAGATTTCTGATCTGTTCTAATTAACCAAAGACAATGTTTTTTAATTACCCCTTTACAAGCATGTTCTCCCCCCAACTCTAATCTTTAGCAACAACTAATCTATTCTCCATCACTGCAATATTGTTGTTTAGAGATATCATTCACTTTGTATTAGAGGAAAAAAGATTAGAATCGGTAAGTTGGACATTGCAAGAGGAAAATTTGAATGGCAAGTTCCTTTGAGCTATAATGCCAGTCCCAAGACCAGTCAAGGTCAAAACAATTATTTTTCTCCTTTTTCTTAAAAGTTGCTCTTGATTAACTTTGGCAAGAAGTACTTCCAGAAATTGTGTCGTAAGTAATGATCCTAGCCTTCTGCTCTTGACTAGAAGATTGCTTGCCTCTTATGTTTAATCATCAATCAATATATGTGAAACCATATATGTGGGGGATGTGTGCATGCGCATGTGTGTGAATATTTATCCTTTTGTTTCTTGATAATATTTGGAAGACATGAAATGCACCATTCAGACTGTTAAAAACTTTCAGGTGATTTTTTCTAATTTCCTCTCCACTTTTCTAACTGGAAAGATTGAAAAGTGAAAAATCTATAATTGCATAGGCCCCTGTATTTAGGATACAAATGTGTTGTTGATGTTCACTTGCTAAGTCTTGTCCAACTCTTTCAACCTCATGGACTGCAGCATGCTTCCCTGTCCTTCACTATCTCCCAAAATTTTCTCAGATTCATATCCATTGAGTCTGTGATGCTATCTAAACTTCTCATCCTCTGCCACCCTCTTCTCCTTTTTTCTTCAATCTTTCTCAACATCAGGGTCTTTTCCAAAGAGTCAGCTCTTCACACCAGTTGGCCAAAGTATTGGAACATCAGCTTCAGCATCTTTCCTTCCATTGAATATTCAGGGTTGTTTTTCTTTAGAATTGACTGGTTTGACCTCCTTGCAGTCCACAGGATTTTCAAGACTTGTCCAACACCACAATTTGAAGGCATCAGTTCTTCCTACTCAGTGTTCTCTATGGTCCAACTCTCTCATCCATACATGACTACAGAAAGAAATCACAGCTTTATGATATAGATCTTTGTAGCCAAAGTGGTGTCTTTGCTTTTTATTACACTGTCTAGGTTTGTCATAGCTTTTCTTTAAAGGAGCAAATATCAGTTTCATTATGCAGTCACCATCCTCAGTGATTTTAGAGCCCGAGAAAAATATAGTCTGTCACTGTTTTCATTTTTTCCCCATATATTTGCTATGAAATGATGGGACCAGAGGCCATGCTCTAATTTTTTTGAATGTTGAGATTTAAGCCAGCTTCTTTCACCATCAAGAGACTACTTAGTTCTTCACTTTCTACCATTAGGGTGGTTGTTACTGATGTTCAGTCACTTGATTAGGTATGACTGTTTGCAAACCCATGGACTGAGGCATGTCAGGCTTCCTTGTCCTTCACTATCTTCCCAAGTTTGTGCAAACTCACGTCATTGAGTTGATAATTCCATCCAACCATCTCATCCGCTATCACCACCTTCTCCTGTCCTCAATCTTTCCCAGCATCAGGGTCTTTCCAATGATTCAACTCTTTGCATCAGGTGACCAAAGTATTGGAGCTTCAGCTACAGCATCAGTTCAGTTCAGTTCAGTTCAGTCACTCAGTCATGTCCGAATCTTTGAGACCCCATGAATTGCAGCACGCCAGGCCTCCCTGTCCATCACCATCTCCCGGAGTTCACTCAGACTCACATCCATCGAATCCGTGATGCCATCCAGCCATCTCATCCTCCGTCGTCCCCTTCTCCTCCTGCCCTTAATCCCTCCCAGCATCAGAGTCATTTCCGATGAGTCAACTCTTTGCATGAGGTGGTCAAAGTACTGGAGTTTCAGCTTTAGCAGCATTCCTTCCAAAGAAATCCCAGGGTTGATCTCATTCAGAATAGACTGGTTGGATCCTGCAGTCCAAGGGACTCTCAACAGGACTCTTAAGAGTCCTCTCCAACACCACAGTTTNTGAGGTGGTCAAAGTACTGGAGTTTCAGCTTTAGCAGCATTCCTTCCAAAGAAATCCCAGGGTTGATCTCATTCAGAATAGACTGGTTGGATCCTGCAGTCCAAGGGACTCTCAACAGGACTCTTAAGAGACCTCTCCAACACCACAGTTTAAAAGCATCAATTCTTTGGTGCTCAGCTTTCTTCACAGTCTAACTCTCACATCCATACATGACCACTGGAAAAACCATAGCCTTGACTAGATGGACCTTCGTCAGCAAAGTAATGTCTCTGCTTTTGAATATGCTATCTAGGTTGGTCATAACTTTCCTTCCAAGGAGCAAATGTCTTTTAATTTCATGGCTGCAATCACCATCTGCAGTGAGTTTGGAGCCCCCTCAAAAGAGCTATAGCTTCAGTCCTTCCAATAAATGTTCAGTGTTGATTTCCATTACAATTGACTGGTGTGATCTCCTTGCTGTCCAAGGGATTCTCAGGTCTTCTCCAGGACAACAGTTCGAAAGCATCAATTCTTCAGCACTCTGTTTTCTATCTGGTCCAATTCTCACGTATGTACATGACTACTAGAAACACCATCAGTCAGTCAGTTCAGTCACTCAGTCATACCCGATTCTTTGTGATCCCCGGAATTGCAGCACGCCAGGCCTCCTTGTTCATCACCAACTCCTGGAGTTCACCCAAACTCATCGAAGTCCGTGATGCCATTCAGCTATCTCATCCTCTGTCGTCCCCTTTTCCTCCTGCCCCCAATCCCTCCCAGCATCAAGTCTTTTCCAGTGAGTCAAATCTTCGCATGAGGTGACCAAAATATTTCAGCCTCAGCATCAGTCCTTCCAAAGAACACACAGGACTGATCTTTAAAATGGACAGGTTGGTGCTTTCACTATATGGACATTTGTCAGCAAAGTAATGGCTCTGCTTTTTAATACACTGTCTGCCGCTGCTGCTACTAAGTCAGTTCAGTCATGTCCAACTCTGTGCAATCCCAGAGACGGCAGCCCACGAAGCTTCCCCGTCTCTGGGATTCTCCAGGCAAGAACACCGGAGTTGGTTGCCATTTCCTTCTCCAATGCATGAAAGTGAAAAGTGAAAATGAGTGTCTAGGTTTGCCTTAACTTTCCTTCCAAGAAGCAAGTGGCTTCTAATTTCATGGCTGCAATCACCATCTAAAGTTATTTTTGAAGTCCAAGAAAAGAAAAGAGGCTTACTTATCTCTCCATTTGTCATGAAGTGATGGAACCAGATGCCATGATCTTAATTTTTGACCGCTGAGTTTTAAGTCAGCTCTTTCACTCTCCTCTTTCACCTCATCAGATGCTCTTTAGATTCTCCTCACTTCCTGCGTATCTGAGGTTGTTGATGTTTCTTCCAGCAATCTTGATTCCGGTTTGTATATATTCTGCCTGGCATTTTGCAGGATGTACTCTGCATATCAGTTAAATAAATGGGGTGACAGTATATAGCTATGTCGTACTCCTTTCCCTATTTTGAACCAATCAGTTGTTCCATGTAGGGTTCCAACTGTTGCTTCTTGACCTGCACACAGGTTTCTCGGGAGATAGGTGTGATGGCCTGGTATTCCCACCTCTTAGGAATTTTCCATAGTTTGTTGTGATCCACACATGCAAAGGCTTTTGTGTCATCAGTGCAGGAAACGTAGATGTTTTTCTGGAATTCCCTTTCTTTTTCTACAATTTAATTACATTTCACCAATTAACAATGCATATGAAATTTCAGGAAAGAAGTAAATTGGAAGTCCTCTTCCGGTTGTTATTTCAGCTTGTTGTCAAAGTTTTGAGATATAAATGGTTGAAGTCAGTTGTTGCAACATGACATAACATCTAGATTTAACTATGAGCTTTGTGATTACACAGGGGCTTCTCTCGTGACTCAGATTGTAAAGAATCTGCCTGCAGTGTGGGAGATCTGGGTTTGATCCTTGGTTTAGGAAGATCCTCTGGAGAAGATAATGGCTATCCACTCTAGTATTCTTGTCTGGAGAATCCTATAGACAGAGGAGACTGGAGATTTCATTTCTATATTTTTCAAAATGATCACCACCATAAGTCTACCTAAAAGGTCACTATACAAAATTATTAGTTACTGATTGTATTCTGCAAACTATACATTTCATATCAGTGACTATTGAGTAACTAGAGTTTGTACTTAGTTTGTTTTTATACCAAGTGAAAAATTCAGACAGGTAAACAAACACGGTAGGATTATACTTAGCTGTGGCATCTAAAATACAAAAGAAATTAATAAACATAATAAAACAAAAACAGAGAACAAAGAGATGGTTACCAGAGAGGATTGGTACAAAGGGAGGTAAAAAGTGAGTGAGAGAAATTGAGGAGTATAAGCTCCAGTTGCAAAATGCATTTATTGTTTCACTTCCAGGTCTATCCATGTTTTCACAAATGTCAATATTTCAATCACTTTTATGGCTAACATTCTATTTTATATATATATTAAAACAACACACTTGTGTTGATATGTTTTCCCTAAGAAAATATCCCGCAGTATCTGCTCTGATTTAGTGTTAACTGCCATGCAGAATTACCCTTCTCTGACAATAATTTGTCTTTCAGAATTTCTGTGCTCCCTGCTTTAAAACCACGTTCATTGTCATCATATCCACACTGTTTTTATTTAGCTTTTCTTTAAGTTTGAACACTATTTGGCTTACTTATCACAGAGACATGCATGTTATTCCCATCATCATCTTCCTTTCCTTTCCCATTAGATTTCTTCAAGCCCAGGAAAAGTTCCGTGTTGCTCTCTTCATCAGCAGGGCAGTTAGTATGTGCAGATGTGCAGAAGTGAAGGCCATGCTCTGACATTTCTCACCATAATGATGCCGTTCTTAAGGCTTTCTCTGTCATGGTCTTCCTAAACAAGTGTCTAACAGTAAAAGATTGGATTTATCATTCCAGAAAGGAAACACAATTTAAGTTTTAATGAAAGCTTAACTTTCACCATATAGGCAAGAAAACTCCATCAGTTCAGGAGAAAGAGGAAAACATTATGCACCTGTCACAATTTGTAGACTTTGCCAGAGAGGACATGATAAAATATAGTGTCCAAACCTTCTCTAGCCAAGGAGTAATCAGGAACTATAAATGACTATTTTTTTCCCCATGGTTACTGTTTAAAAATTTGAAGGGTAGCCACTTTGCAAATGGTCTAGGGTCCATAGAAATTTTTCTGGTGAAAATCTGTCTCATTTCACTAAAAAGAAGCAAAATTAGGTATCTTCAGTCAGTTTTATTCCTTTTATGTATGATGAAGGAAACATACAGGATGATCAAGAGTAATGGGCTTTATGTAAAGCTCCAGGTGATGTTGTAACTCACAGGTACATTGAAGACAACATTTGGAGGGAGAAGAAAGCATGTACCTCTTCTCAAGCTATATCTTGCCACTGATTGTAAAGATGGCTTTAAGATAAGAAGGCCATAGTACATATAGTAGCATGAAGTGGACAAAGGTCTATTCCATCCTGACTCTGCTGTCTTGGTAATGGTTTGCATGTGCTGAAGAAGTCAGTTAGAGAGCTTATATGTCTACTGATCTTGGAGTAAGGAAGCCTAATCAATTAAATTCTGAGTTAGCATCATAGAAAACATCCCAACATTTAAATAGAAGAGCTATGTGAGCTTTGACAAATCATTTTGTATCTATGATCTATGAGATCCCTTCCAATTCTGAAAATCTGATAATTTTAAGACAGTTGGATATGTGGTTCCAGAGTCATCAGTAATGGCATTACCTGGGAGCTACTTAGAAATGCAAAACCATAGACTCCTGTTCAGATTTACTGAGTTAGTTAGAATCTCTGGGGGAGGGAAGAGAGAGGAATCACCTTTAACAAGCTTGCCTGGTGATTCTTATGAATCCTCAAGTTGATGAGCACATTTGGTGACAGGTGGAAATAAGTAGAACACACAAATATATAGGCTACAGGGAATATCAGAAAGTTCTAAAGAGATTGGTTTTCTTTTTGTGGATGGAACCCGCTGTTGGATGCCTTTCCTGTTATGATGAAATACATTTTGGCCAAATCTGACTAGAAGTGACTGGTGATGGGTGTCCACTTTGTGTTTCTCTTTTTCTTTGTCTTGAAACAGCAATGGTGGCACTGGAGTGTAGTCTTCACTCTGACTCCAGAAGAACCAAAAAAAGGTGAAAACATGTGCTAATAAAATCATGCCAAGCAATTCATGTTCATGAGCATGCAGAGTATTTTCCCTACTGGACACTCTGGCAATGGGGGCGTCTACCATGAACCTGCTGAAGTTTTCTGGTTCACAAATGCATGAAAATCCATTTTACTTTATGACACCCAAGGTCACACTATAGAATGTATTACACTGCCAGTTCTCTAGCCTACATGGGTTCCTGCAAGGAACAGGCCTTACTGTTATTACAATACTTACTCTCCTATTATAGAAGGAAAACTCATGCTTCAAATAAGACTTTCCCTCGGTGCTTATAACATAAACTTTACTGTACCTGTGGCCATATTAAAAAAACAGTGGAGACAGAAGAGAATAGACCAGGAAAATACCAGGAGCAAAATAAAAAGATGCTGTCCTCCATAAGGCAAAGCAATGGGACTCCAGCAAGCGCAGTCAGCACAGCTGAAACCAAGGGGAAGACCCACAGCCGCACCACTTAACACCTTTTGGTGTGTTTCTTTTAGAGTCTGTTTACTTAATCAGCAATTGAAAAGTTTATTTTAGCAGAAAAAGAAATGCCAGCACCTAAAATTTTAAGATGGCGAAAGCAATAAAGCCTTATTCCTCTAGAAAGTGCCCATAAATATTTATTGAACACGTGAATGATTGACAATATGTGTAATTAAGCTTTGTCAAATACAGAAAGCAATATGGAGGAATGAGATTTGGTTCCAATTATTTAAGAAGGATAACTGCTTTCATTTTCTCAATTGATTGAGTAAACAGAGACTTGAGAAGGAGGGAAGTTGTAGAAGTCTGAATGTTCTAAATGAGAAGATGGCATACCATCATTCCAAAGAGATCCAGTACTGGTGTTACACTGTGCTGAACATAGTCAGTCATGCCTGACTCTTTGAGACCCCATGGACTGTAACCTGTCAGGCTCCTCTGTCCATGGGGATTCTCCAAGCAAGAACACTGGAGTGGGTTTCCATGCCCTCCTCCGGGGTGTCTTTCCAACCCAGGGATCAAACTCCTGGTCTCCTGCATTGCAGGTGGATTCTTTACCATATGAGCCGCCAAGGAAACCCAAAAGGACTAGAATGGGCAGCCTACCCCTTCCCCAGGCGAACTCCCCAGCCCAGGAAACAAACTGGGGTCTCCCGCACTGCAACTGATTCTTTGCTTGCTGACCTACCCAGGAAGCCCCTGGTGTTAAACTAGTTGTGTTCAATTTTGGCTTTACTGTTAGCTAGACAAATGCTTTAACCTCAGTAAGTCTATGCCCTTATTCCATGGATTTTTTTTTATTAAATAAGCAAATGGATATATATGCATATATATCCACTATATATGGATATGTGTGTATATGTATATATATATATATATATACATATACACACATATTTAAATTTGCAAGATACTTGTAAGAGTTCACATGAACACTTTGTTATTAATATTGTCATTATTAAAGACTGTATGCTACTGTGTAATTTGTGGAAGATGACTTGTCTAACAGATATAACAAATACTATATATTTCTCCTTACCTAATATTTCAGTAGTTGGCCAGTGATAACGGGGAGAATTTAATGTAACAAGACCCTTTTTCTTGACCGCGTTGCCCACATGACAGTGAGCTCTAAATATTTTAGGAGTTGAAACTCCAGCAAGGCTAAATCCTGTGACTTTGAACAGTAATCAAGTTCCCCTACCAGGATCAAAATTTTTCTCCTCCACAAAAAAAAAAAAAAAAAAAGTTATTACGTTTTGAATAAGAATAAGGGATCAGAGCAAAGAGGACCTAATCAGAGAATACAGACTGTTCCGATTAAAGGGAAAATCATATATCATAAAGGGGCAGCAAGTTGATTCCTGCCATGCACCCAGTATTGTATGAAAGAGAGAGCTCTGGACTGAAGGGACAGTCAGATAAAGAGAGGAAGGAGGGAAAGTGGAGGGAAACAAGAGAGTGAAGAAAAGTAATCAGAAAGCGAGCTTTAAAACAAGCAAGCAAACGAGAAATTCTAGCCTAAAAGTAAATAGTGCCCGGCAGTTTTCAGAGTGCATAGGAGAGAAGTGACCCCTCCTTAACAATAGGATTTATAGAAACGTGGTACTCAGAGGGAACTTTTAATTACGTATGTAAGCAAAGGATTATTTTTCTTTTTTGAAAAGAAGCAGTCAGGGCTCTGATACAAAGAGGTGACATTCCAGCACAGAAAGCTGTGATATACAGACAGAATAAGAGAGAAAAAAGGTCATCAGAAATTGAACAGAGGAGAAACAGGACCAGAACAGCAGTTTTTAAACACTCAATCATGTCATGGGAAATAAGTTTGGAATTATTGTCAGGATAGTGTGACATACAAAATGATAGTCACAATAGAATGTAACAATTATGAAATAACTCTATGGCACCCCTTCCTGGAGGTGGATTCATTCATTCTTGACTAATTTTCAGTTATGTGAATCATTCCACGTTAAAGAAACCTTCCAAACAATTTTATAGATGTATTTCTTGATAGGATCTTCCCTGGTGGCTCAGTGGTAAACAATCTAACTGCGATGTGGGAGATCCAGTTCGACCCCTAGGTCAGGAAGATCCCCTGGAGGAGGAAATGGCAATCCTCTTCAGTATTCTTGCCTGGGAAATCCCATGGAGAGAAGAGCCTTGCGGGCTATAGTCCATCAGGAAGCACTAGCAGCTAAACTTCAGCGACACATCTTGGTAGGGGGAATCCTGTCTGAGAAGGACGAGTGTGAGCTGACTAGAGAGGATAGGATCTACTAGGAATAACCCTTAAATAATAGCATCTTAAGCTTATTTCTGACCTTGTTCTTTTTCTTTAACTGCATACTATATTCCTCCTGGAGACATTCATCTGTTGGCCAAGATTAACATGTTATTTTCTCTGCAGGCCTTCAATTCCACTGCATAGAAGTAGTTACGATAGCAACAATCAGACTTGCTGGTGTTAGGAAATGCATCCTAACTTCTATCTCAGAGTATAATTTGCTAATTCGTGTTGATAGATGAAGGAGAACCTAATATTTTTCGCAAATACACTTCATGTTAGACTTTATGAATCCGATGAATTATACCATTTAATTCTGGCAAGTGTCGTATGATTTAGGTATTTGAACCATCCCTTTATTATCGATGAAGAAACTGAGGCAAATGTAGATTGAATAAAATGTCTGAGATTGCAATGCTACAAGAGGAAGAGCTGGTCTAAGATACACACGGAGCATATGAATTTTAGCTCAGTGCATAAATTGCCTTCTTAACATTTTTTTACAAAATTGTACTTGATAGCTTTTACAAAATGGACAAACTCATGGGTTACAGCCTGGAATCAGGGTTTCTTCAGGCTTCCTATTTGCTGGGGGAAAAAAAAAAGTAACTTTGTCATTAGGTGCAGCAACCACGCAAGTCATAAACCTTAACACAGCCGCTTGCAGCAGTCTTCATAAGTGTCTGAGTAACATTCAAATTGATCCTCGAAGCTTTTCTAGCTAGTGTATATAAGCTATTCCTAAAAAATGCATGACTTTGAGCAGATATATAGCCTAGCTTCTCACTGGAATCCAGAGCTGAAAGAGTAAGTTTTGTAATGTAGTCTGAAACCAAGAAAGTTGATTCCTCCCACTCCATTTTTCTTACTCAAGCTTGCTTTGGCTATCCAGGGTCTTTTGTGTTTCCATACCAAAAAAAAAGAAAAAAGAAAAAGAATAGGCTTTACCTATTCCCAGAGGAGATCCAAAGGTAGAAAGGAAGAATTTGTAAGATATGTGGAGGTATAAATAAATTCACTTACAATCATCATCATCGCCTTCACAATAATAATAACATGGGAAAGCACATCCTCAAAGACCAACATTTCAGAAGATGCCTTTCTTCTCAATGTCTGAGGTTAATAATGCAGCAGCTCCTGTCCCGAACTTCCTAGCTCCAAAATCTCCTAGCAGTTGACATTCTTCTGAGAAAAGCAAACATACTCATGCGTAAAACCTTTAGCCCTTGATGTTCTCAGAAAGCAAATTAATCCACATGGTAGATTAAAAATATAAAGGGGAAAGTTGAGGGTGGTGGCAGGAATAGCAATTTGATGATTGAAGAATGTGTAAGTTGCCCGGCAGCAGGGGCAGGCTGTGAGCTCTGAGCACCTCTGGGTTTGCTGGCTGTGGGAGTCCTAATTACAAGCATAATAGATAAACTCATCATAGCCGCAACAAGCTACTTAAGTTGGTCCTGCTAATAACAGCCAATTAAGTTTGCATTATGAAATGATTTCTGGAATTGAAGGTAGGTGGACTTTTAATTATGGGTTGTTTGAAAACATTAAAGATTTTGAATCAAGGGCTTGAAGTATTATCTTTGGTATGTGGTAATAGTTTTGATCTTTCTAAATTGTTCCCTGTACCTAAAATGGCAAATCAATGAAAAGTGGGGTCACATTGTTATGCAACTTGAGTATAGATGAGTGTTATGTGTTTATATTCTTTCTTCCTCCAGACATTCCATTATTTCTGCTTAATTTTAATCAAGACACCAAATGGCCTTTTACCTGTTTTTTTTCTCCCCCCGCTGCATGATTTCTAACTACCTAATATTTGTTTTTGAATTTAATAAATGCCTTCTTCTCAACCCCTTACAGCTAAGTGTTTGAACTAGTGGGTTGGTAATGAAGATATATAAAGATAAAGCAGCAACAGGAACATAGGAATTACATAGATTAGGTCTGCTGTGTCTAATGATGTCTGTAATGCTTTGATTTCACTCTAGCTGCCTCTGGAAGTCTAAGATGAATAAATATCAAACAACTTAAATCATAGTGTAAGATCACAGGAGAAGAAGCCTCAATTTCACCAGAGGTCTCACACTGTAAACACAATTTTCAACCAATCCACATCCGTTGCTTTCCACAGACACATTTTGGAATCCCTCCACTTAGTTATTTGTGCTTGTTTATTTGATTGGTTGTTTTGCCCTGTTGTAGTGCAAGATTATACATTTAGATGCACATGGAAGACAGGAAAGTCTGTTTCTCTGTAGATGTTTAATAAGAGCTTTTGTTGATAGAGTGGATTTAGATGTAAATCAGTCTGTTAGTCCACAGCAGTGGTTCTCAAACTCTAGCATAATGAGAATCTCCTGGAGGATTTGTGAAAACAGGGATTTCTGGGCTCCAGCCCCACTGTTTAACATTCAGTAGGTCTGGGGAGGGACATGTACATTTTCTATAGAATTCATACTTTGAATCCCAGATCTGTTGGCCCTAATAAAACAGCCACAGTGAGTAATACGATACAAAAAGACATGGCCTATTTCGTCAGGACCTAAAGTCTCATTTCACTCACTTTAAGAAAATGATTCTATATGAAGAAAAAAGAGCCAGGTCTGTGGCTCCATTAATATGGACATCAGATATTGCAATATTTCCAAGAACCAGTCTAACATGTGAGAAGATATTCTGTGATAGTAGCCAAAGTCTATCTGTTTGCCTAAATTTCAGTAACACTAATGCTGTCTACATACTGTATCTGACCACTTTGCTTTTATTTTTATTATGACTACTATTATATCTACATCATCATGAGGAACAGCTAAGTTAACATTATTTTCATTAGTTCAAAAGGTAAATTTAGCGTTCATCTTCATGCATTTTTCCCTAAATCTTCAAACCCCAGGTCACTGGGTCATGTTAGACATATCATCTATCTCTGAAAAAATGAAGTTAAGAACACAAGTATTTGGCATAGCAGACTTTCATCACCATTCTTAAAAGAAAGTCACATTTTGGGAGAAATATAAGATTTCTGACCAAAGTCCTTGTGAAGTTAGAGGTACAAATGTCCAATAAGGTCAGAGTCTGAAAGGAATCAGAGCAGGAATAGAGTCACAGATCCATATATCCCGGACAGCAACATTATCAGCAACATTATCATAGAGGAAGCCAAGATTGACTCACGAGACTGGCAACAAACAAACAACCCATTTCATCTGGGGCCAATTGTTTCCAGGGTTTTTATGGTTTATATCACGTTAATGAACCAATCAAATTTGTTTCAGACACCTATGCATTCCTCAGTATAGACTTCAAATCCCTGAAAGCCCATTTCTTACTTTATCTTTAGCAAATGTCTCTATTGCATCAGTTTTCTGCCTATGCCTGCCATCCCTGCAAGAGACTTTGTACATTTCAGTCTTTCTGAGATGGTAACTGAAATTGATGGACTAACAGAGATTACATGGTTTAGAACAAGAGTCTGTGGAGATGAGATCATCTAATTTTGTCGTTTTACAGATGAATATATTTAGGTGAAGATGGGTGAACATCATACAGCTAGTTAGTGACACAGATGTCAAAGGAGTTCAGTTCAGTCGCTCAGTAGTGTCCGACACTTTGCGAACCCATGGGCTGCAGCACGCCTGTCTTCCCTGTCCATCATCAACTCCTGGAGTTTACCCAACTCATGTCCATTGAGTTAGTGATGCCATCCAACCATCTCATCCTCTGTCATCCCCTTCTCCTCCTACCTTCAATCTTTCCCAGCATCTGGGACTTTTCAAATGAGTCACTTTTTCACATCAGGTGACCAAAGTATTGGAGTTTAAATTTCAACACCAGTACTTCCAATGAATATTCAGGACTGATTTCCTTTAGTATGGACTGGTTGGATCTCCTGGAAGTCCAAGGGACTCTCAAGAGTCTTCTCCAGCACCACAGTTCAAAAGTATCAATTCTTCTGTGCTCAGCTTTGTTTATGATCCAGCTCTCACATCCATACATGACCACTGGAAAAACCATAGCCTTGACTAGATGGACCTTGATTGGCAAAGTATTGTCTCTGCTTTTTAATATGCTGTCTAAATTTTTCATAGCTTTTCTTCCAAGGAGCAAGTGTCTTTTAATTTCATGGCTACAGACACCATCTGCAGTGATTTTGCAGCCCACGAAAATAAAGTCTGACACTGTTTCCACTGTTTCCTCATGTATTTGCATTAAGTGATGGGACGGGATGCCATGATCTTCATTTTCTGAATGTTGAGCTTTAGGCCAACTTTTTCACTCTCCACTTTCTGAATTACCATTCCCTCCATTTTACACTTTCTCTTACTCTATATAACATCTTAAGGAGTTAGTCCATTCTAAAAGGTTCCTGTAAAGTCTGTCCTTATTTTGAACTCTGATTAAAAACTGACCTACTTGTTAGGTGAATTACATTGTGTATTAGGACTCTGCTTCTCAGTGGAACAGAACCAATAGGATGTAAAGATATAGACATGCATCAATCGATAGAGATGTCGATAAAGAGAAAGGTTTATTTTAAGGAATTGGCCCACAGGATTGTGTGGCTGGAAAGTCTGAAATTTGTAGGGCAGGACAGGGTTTGGATGTTCAGAGTAGATTTTATTCGTGGTCTTAAGTCCAAAATTGGTAGGGCAAGACAGCAGCTTGTAAATTCAAAATGAGTTTAAATTTTGCAGTCTAGAAGCAAAATTACTTCTTCATATGGAAACCTTAATTTTTACTCTTAAAACTTTCAATTGAGTGGATAAGATAACCCCACATTATCTTCACTTAAAGTAAATAAATTGTTAATCACATCCAGAAATACCTTTACTGCAGCCTCTAGGCTAGTATTTGACCCAAAAAAAAAAAAAAAACTGGACACAATAGCCTAAGCAAGTTGACACTTACTGTGAACCATCACACATTGGTTTACTTGTGATTCCTAAATATGCATTTCTTTCAACAGTCTGCATGACTTGAGATCAGGTTTATTTAGAAAGCACTAAGTTGACAACAGTCCAAGTTAAGCAATGTTTTGCAATCTAAGCTTCCCGAATATTGTGATCAGCACAGATGTGATTGTCCTCTTCATTAATTTTCATACCTTTGAGTGATGACAAAACTCTAAAGCCTACATACCTAGAACAGGTTTAGACAGATACACAGTGGGGGTTTCTAACTGTCTCAGTAAGTAAAAATAGTTTTTAAATTGTAAATGCAGCTCACCGTTCAATAACTTTTAAGTCACCTTCAAGCAATCAGTTATTAGCTTAGTTGCTTCTCTTTCTATTAAAAAAAAAAAAAAAAGACGATTTCTGATTTAAGGAGAAATTTATATTGGTCATCTGGGACCACAAAAATAAAGCTTGAAATTGCCTGGAATTTTCCATATAAATTATAAGAAAATTACCTCAACTCATGCTTACATTAACTTATTCTTAAAAATAAAAAGTTTCCTAAAGGGCTTTTAGTTCTTGCACAGACCCATGCATGTAGACTTCCATCACGTCTAAAACTCTGGCCTTCCCCAGACCCCACTCTTTCTGTTGCTTCCTGACATGCACCCTAACTGTCCCTCCACTCTTATTCCTTTCTTCAGAATTTACAACATAAACTCTGTGAATAGCAAAAGTGAGTGCAATTTAGAAATTACGAAAAAATAGTCCCTTCTCTTCACTGGGAGTGTATAATTTTTTTGCTTGTTTTGTACTTTACTAAACTGCAAAATGCTGTAATGTATCTTCATTGACATGCTTTGTACACTTTTAACTATATGAGATTTAACTATGCAGTTATAGTTCATTTATTTTCAGTTCTAAATGGAATGCTGTTATACGGCTTCATTTCTATGTAGCCATTCTCTTTTCAGTGAGTGTTTGGGTTGTTGCAGCTTTTTGGTATTACAAACAATTCTGCTACACACTTTTCCTGGGGAATATTCTCTTGAGTAAACTCCCTAATGATCTTGATTGCATTGCTCATCTCCACTAGTCCTTTTCTTATAAAAGAAACACAAAAGCTCTCTTCTAAAATTTATGAGTCACATATCTGTTGCTATTGTTTGGTTTAAAGACATAAGCAGATACATCCATTACAAAAAAAAAAAAATCAAAGTATGTTTCAATATGCTGAAATTTTCTGGGGGGTAAATTACATGTTAAGAAATGCACAGAGGATCTGAAAATTATGGTCATAGTTTATTTTAAGTTTAGTAAATTTAATAACTTACTGGACTTTANAAAAAAAAAAAAATCAAAGTATGTTTCAATATGCTGAAATTTTCTTGGGGGTAAATTACATGTTAAGAAATGCACAGAGGATCTGAAAATTATGGTCATAGTTTATTTTAAGTTTAGTAAATTTAATAACTTACTGGACTTTAAAAAATTTAATTACCCCCAATAATAGTATGTGCTTGTTTTGATTTCTTTTATTTCACTTTGCTTTTAAATGTTGAATAGATCAGTGTACCCAAATGTTGAAATCCCACACCTTCTGTGTTCTGCCATGTGAAACTGCATTGCTTAGAAAATATTACTTATTCTTGAAAATCTAGATCAAGCATCATGACCCTGATGAAGAGTCCCATGATTCTGCTGCTGTCCGGTGCCTAGTCACTCAGTCCTGCCTGTAGCCTCCCAGGTTCCAGGGGTCTTCCCCATCCAGGAATTGAACCAGGGTCTCCTGCATTGCAAGCGGATTCTTTATCAGCTGAACTACCAGGGAAGCAACCCCCGCCCCCCATGATTCTACTTATTACTAAATCACTCTCTACTCAGTTTCTCTGACATTTTCCCCTGGAACAGCAGTACATCATCGAGAAAAGCTATAGAAGATTAGGCACCTACTATGTGTCAGGTACTTGCTCAGTATTTAGTCTTCATAAAAGTCCAAAGGAATTAAGATAAAGACCTTCGTTTTTATAAATTAAAAATTAATTGTTAAATTATGTAAAGGACCCAAGACCTTGCAATTTGTAATATGCAAAGACAGGATTTAACCCTCTTATTAGTTAGCTAATTGTATTTATTGATTCATGTGGACCTTGGCTAGAACAAAACAAACTTTTTATTTATCTGTTTATCCCAACCCCAAGTGAATCCTGTGGCATCAAATATTTAATGAAACTTGAGTGATTGAATAAATGAATGAATGAGGAGATAAAGTATTTTTGATAAATTCAAGTTTTTTATTTATAGAGAATGTAAAATGTTAAACCACNTCAGTTCTTCACATCAGGTGGCCAAAGTGTTGGAGTTTCAGCTTCAGCATCAGTCCTTTCAATGAGTATTCAGGTACACTAAGATTTTTGCCCATTTCAAAATATTTTATAATATGTTCTGATACTTGAACAACAGAGTTTGAAAACGTTTCTTGATAAATTATAGACAGTTGACTCTATCTGGGATGTAGGATGTCTGATAAAGGTTCCAAGAAAGTGAGGTTACTTTTCATGAGAACAAGAATGGACTATACATGGCTTCTGAAGCGGAGTGCATGAGATAGAGAAAAGGGAGCAGGTGAATGGGGAAAGTTGTAACGCTCCCTGTGTACCCGCCACCAACTTTTCTAAAGTCTGAGCAATAAAGCAACTAAAATAACAGCATTTTGTATGACTGGATTTTAATGACAGTTGGTAGAAAGAAGAATTCACTATTGTGTTCTGACAGTGTAATACAGGGCCAGCAATGACAGCCCAAAACAGGAGCAGAGGGGGTTTTGAGATAAGAACCTAGAGGAGCTGGAGACTTACCTAGGGCATTGTGGAGGCAATCTTGTACATAACCATGGGATCAGAGAGGTGCTAGGTCAGAGTTCAGTTCAGTTCAGTCACTCAGTCATGTCCAACTCTTTGTGACCCCATGGCTGCAGCACGCCGGGCTTCACTGTCCATCATCAATTCTTGGAGCTTGCTCAAACTCATGTCCATCAAGTCGGTGATGCCATCAACATTCTCATCCTCTGTCATTCAGTTCTGCTCCTGCCTTCAATCTTTCCCAGTATCAGGGTCTTTTCAGATGAGTCAGTTCTTCACGTCAGGTGGCCAAAATATTGGAGTTTCAATGTCCTAACTGATGTCCTATAGGATTACTGGTTTGATCCCCTTGCAGTCCAAGGGACTCTCAAGAGTCTTCTCCAACACAACAGTTCAAAAATATTAATTCTTTGGCACTCAGCTTTCTTTATGGTCCAACTCTCACATCCATACATGACTGTTGGAAAAACCATAGCTTTGACTAGANATCCCCTTGCAGTCCAAGGGACTCTCAAGAGTCTTCTCCAACACAACAGTTCAAAAATATTAATTCTTTGGCACTCAGCTTTCTTTATGGTCCAACTCTCACATCCATACATGACTGTTGGAAAAACCATAGCTTTGACTAGACAGACCTTTGTCAGCAAATCAATGTCTCTGCTTTTTAATATACTGTATAGGCTTTTCATAGATTTTCTTCCAAGAAGCAAGTGTCTTTTAATTTCATGGCTGCATGCACCATATGCAGTGATTTTGGAGCCCCCCCCAAAATAAAGTCTATCACTGTTTCCCCATCTATTTGCCATGAAATGATGGGACTGGATGTCATGATCTTAGTTTTCTGCATTCTGAGTTTTAAGTGGATGCCATGATCTTCATTTTCTGAATGTTAAGCTTTAAACCAACTTTCTCACTCTCTCCTCTTTCACTTTCATCAAGAGGCTCTCTAGTTCTTCTTCACTTTCTGCCATAAGGGCAATGTCATCTGCATATCTGAGGTTATTGATATTTCTCCTGGCAATTGTGATTCCAGCTTGTGCTTCATCCAGCCTGGCATTTCTCATGATGTTCTCCGTATATAAGTTAAATAAGCAGGGTGACAATATACAGCCTTGACCTACTCCTTTCCTGATTTTGAGCCAGTCTGTTGTTCCATGTCACACTGTGTTACATATAAAATATTAAAGGCAATAACTATCATAAAAGTTATTTTGAATAATGAAAGCATGCCTGCTCTTTACAGTTTTATTGTTTTTTAATTGGGTATAGCTGCCTTACAGGGTTGTGTTAGTTTCTGCTGTACAACAAGGCAAACCAACCATACGTATACATACATCTCCCCCAATCCCACCTTTTCCATCCCTTCTAAGTCACCTAAAGCACGGTAGAGCATGGGGGTGAGCTCCCTGTGCCATGCAGTAGGTTCCTACCAGCTATCTATTTCACACACGATTGTAAATGTGTCAACCCCAGTCTCCTAGTTCACGCCCCAACCCTGTGTCCACACATCCCTTCTCGGCATGAGCATCTCTCTCCCTGCCCTGAAAGTAAGTTCATTTGTACCAGTTTTCTAGATTCTTCATGTGTGCGTTAATTTCGAAATGATTACTTGGAAAATAGTTCCTATGCTTCTTACAGATGATGTGTTTAGTGCCCATCAATTCTCATTGAATATTAATATCCTCCCTAGATGGCATGAGTTTGGGTGAACTCTGGGAGTTGATGATGAACAGGGAGGCCTGGCGTGCTGCGGTCCATGGGGTCACAGAGTTGGACACGACTGAGTGACCGAACTGAACTGAATGGCTTCTCCATTTTCTACCAAATCCTGCTGCATTGGTAATGCCTTACTTTCTCTTCTCTGCTTATCTAATATCTTTCAAACAATTTATGCCAGGACTTGGCTGCACTGGTGCCTTTAGATTTTCCTTTGCCTGAAGATGTTTTGCACCTAGACCAAAGCCGCTAACAATACCACTGTGCTCTCCTCAGCTGGACCACAGTCTCTTGGAAAACACAGAACAGGACATTTACCATCTATTTTTACTCTTCAGTAAGATTTGCTCCTTTAAGGAACATATTATGAGATTGTAATAAAGGAGTCTAAAATAAATGTCAGGTATAATACGTAAAGCAGTTATAAGTTGTATCATCTAAAGGCATTTATATTAAATACAACACGATTGAGGCTTTGCTCACCTGAATTTGAGTCAAGATCAGATTAATTAACATTCCAAACTTGTCTGTTGAGTGATGCTGATGTACTGGACATTGTCATATTCATTATCTCAGTTACTTATTTTTGTTTTTCTGGAAGTATAATTTCCAAGAGGTGAAAATAGATGCGAAGTTAAAAAAATAGTTTAGTGGTCAAGAAATTATTGAATGCCAGTGTCAGACCTCTAATCAACCTGTCTAATTTTTTATAATATTTTTATTATATCACAGTTATCTGCCAGCTATGTTTGGGTTAAACCTACATAATTCCATGAAGATCTCAGGGCATGGTACAGTGTATGCAGTGCACAGAATCAGCCACCATCTCTCTATTTTTCTATTCTCTTCTTTATTTTTTCTTCAATACACCTCTTCTTTCCTCCATACAGAAGCAATATTCTAATTAAATATATACTTGACCTTAAACAAATCAATACATCTGTAATATTGTTACCTGAATAGTATCCTGAGACATTAGTGATAACACAAACTTCAGGAATTTGGTAATAATCTGGAGATGCTATAAAAGTCCGATGTATTATTTTTATTTTTCTCATTTTCACTTTTTTTTTTTTTTGCTGTCATGTCTTGGGTCTTCCAGTGTCACTGAAATGAGCTAGTAAATCTGTGGACACTCAGGATTTAAAGAGTGTAGATGATGATCTAAATTAGCCTTTGGATTGTCTCAGCCTCAAGACAGAATTGAATGTCTCTTCTCATCACTGAATTTTACAGGATGTATTCATTTAGTTGACTTCTTCCATCAGTTGTCATGATAACTTTCCCATTCTCATGATGAGGAGATAATTACGTGCTAACTTGGTGTGTAAAGTAAAAAGCTGCCAACTACTAGACAGAAGCTTGATATAGGATGTGTGGAGACCTAGAAATTAATGTTCTCATCCGATTGAGGCTTAACACTTTGTAAATCTTTAAGAATTTACCTTGAAAAGGCGTATGAATTCAAAACGCTGAGCAAAAGCCACTTCAAACAAACATTGCATTTTATGTTTAAAGGAGAAACTGTTTTATTAACATAGAAGCATTTTCCCTTAATGAGTAATTGTTTCGATATATCAATCAACCTATGTAATCAGTTCCTCTGAAATTCAAAGTAGAAATCAAGGTAATAGACTGATACATATGAAGAAAGTCAAATCTGATTTGAATTCTGGCCCTGCCAACTGTAAACTCTATGGTTTAAGGAAAATTAAATTCGGGGGGAGGGGGGAGGCTCAGTTTCCCCATCTGTAAAAAGTCATTTCACACATTAACCATTAGAGTTCAGCTGTAAATTAACAGGCTATAACAGGGCTCTCAGCCCTCAGGGGTAAATAGTTTGTCATGTATATGAATAGCCAGGGTTCCAGGGTTCCGAATGATCCGTCTCTGTAATTTCACCCCACTTAGGGTAAGTGTTTTTTCTTTTCTTTCTTTTCAAAGATCCTTTGGCGCTTCCCATCTATCTTCTGTCTACTTTGTCTGCTTGATAAATTTTCTTTCGTTTTTCCCTTTTATTCTAATTATCTTTTTTTTTCTCTCCTCGGAGTACTATTTTTTATTTCCACATTCATGCTTCATCTTTTTAGCTAACAGTTTCCCCTGTCATTATCAAAAACAGTTTAAAGGGAAAATTCATATTTTTGTTCTCTGTCAGTGTGTTTGATTTATAAGAAATGGCCTTCTGCTGTGTATTCTTGACACCCAACTTTACATATTTACTAAAAATGTTTATTTTGAACTCTGAAAAGCACTAGAACATGCATTACTAAATAGAGTGAGTGTACTAATTTTCTATTGATACATAACAAATGACCAAATATTTAGTAGCATAAAACAACCCATATTTATTATCTCATAGTCTCTCTGAGTAAGGAATCCAGGCATAACTTGGCTAGGCTTCCTGGAAGGCTGCAATCATGGTGTTTGCCAAGAATTGATTCTCATTCTCTTCTGAGGGCTTTCCTAGGTCATGTGGGAACAATCTGTTTCCAAGTTCATGTGACTGTTGGCAGAATTCAATTTCTTATAGGCCACTAGACTAAGGATCTGTTTCTTGCTGGCTGCAGGTCAGTGGTCTCCCTTAGCCTTTTGGCACCTGGTTCTATTCAATCCATAGCTCACAACACAGTGGCTTCCTTCTTTCTTTATTCCACTGGGGTTTAGCTGCTTTACAATGCTGTGTTACTTTTTGCTATGCGATGAAGTGAATCAGCCATACGTATACATATAACCCTTCCCTCTTGGACCTTCCTCTCACCCCATCATCCTGTTCCACCCTTCTAGGTCATCACAGAGCAACAAGCCGAACTCCTTGTGCTACCCTGCATAGCAAGATCTTTTGAGATCCTCTTCCTAGAATAATGAAAATAAAAACAAAAATGAACATATTGGACCTAATGAAAAGCTTTTGCTCAGCAAAGAAAACCATAAACAAAAGGAAAAGACAACCTCCAGAATGGGAGAAAGTATCTGCAAACAAAGCAACTAACAAGTGATTAATTTCAAAACATATAAATAATCCTTGCAGCTCAATATCAAAACGAACAAACAAACAAATCAATGAATGGGTAGAAGACCCAAATAGACATTTTCCAGAAAAGATATGCATGCATGCATGTATGCTAAGTTGCTTCAGCTGTGTCTAACTCATTGCAACTTCATGGATTGTAGCCTGTCAGGCTCCTGTGTCCATGAAATTCTCTAGGCAAGAATACTGGAGTGGGTTTCCATGCTCTCCGTCCATGGAATCTTCCTGACCCAGGGATCAAAGGTGTCTCCTGAATAGGCAGGCAGATTCTTCGCCACTAGTGCCACCTGGGAGGCCCCAAAGAAGACATAGAGATGGTCAAGAGACTATCAAATGTATGAAAAGATACTCAACATTATTAGGGAAATGCAGATCAAAAATATTAGGTTGGTGTAAAAATAATAGCTGTTTCAGACCCTGAATTTTAAAACATCATAAATAGGCTCAAGCATATCTTTATTAATCAACTAGGAACCATTACAATCAACACAGTTTTGCCAACAAGAAATAAGTTAGTTTTTTTTTTTTTTCCCCTGCAGCAAAAAAATAACCAGTACTTCAGGATTCTACACACTTTTGGAAAGCATTTTCTGCTTCTTGCTGGTTGTGGAATCATTTTCACTGCAAAAAGTTTTCAAGACCTTAGTCAGTTGGTGAAAGGTCTGGTGAATATTGCAGATGCAGCAACACTTTGTAGCCCAATTTTTCAACTTTTAAAGCATTGGTTATGCAACTGGACATTGTTGCAGAGAAGAACTGTGTCCTCTCTGTTAACCAATGCAGGCAGCAGGCATTGTGGATTTTAGTGCATCTCATCGATTTGCTGAGCATATTTCTCAGATGTAATAATTTTACCAGGATTCAGAAAGCTGTCATGGATCAGAGGGCAGCATACCAACAAACAGTGACCAGTATCCTTTTTTTTGGTGAAAATTTGACATTGAGAATTGCTTTGGAGCTTCTTCTCGGTCCAAGCACTGAGTTAATCATCACTGTGCATAAAATAAGAAATGATAACATTTCACAATGATGGTTTTCTTGATTTTCCATCAGCTCATGAGGCACCCACTTATCGAGTTTTTCACCTTTCCAATTTGCTTCAAATGCTGAACTACCACAGAATGGTCAAAATCAAGTTCTTGATCAACTTCTCATATAATTATAAGAGGATAAATTTCAATGATCCTCTGAATTGGTCATGGTCAACTTCTAATAGCCAGCCATTATGCTCCTCATCTTCAAGACTGTATCTTTGCAAAACTTCTTAAGCCACCACTGCACTGTATGTTCATTAGGAGTTCCTGGGCCAAATGTGTTGTTGATGTTGCAAGATGTCTCCACTGCTTTATGATTCATTTTGAACTTGAATAATAAAATTGCTCAAATTTGATTTTTGTCTAACATAATTTTCATAGTTGAAAATACATATAAAATAAATAGCAAGTAAACATAAAGCAAGAAATGTGCATTAAAACGATTTATAACATAACCACATTTATTTAAGAATGAATTTCACAATACAAAACCAGTTACTTTTGCACCAACCCTGCTTCTTTAACTTATATGCAGAGTACATCATGAGAAACACTGGACTGGAAGAAACACAAGCTGGNTGACTGAACTGACTGAACTGAACTGAATGTAAACTAACGATTTTCTTTAAAGGGAGCACAGGAGAGGATCTCGCAGGCAGACACATGCTACAATCACATTTAACATGATTGCTTACACCTAATCACATAATCCAGTTGTCTTTGTCATATTCTCTTGGTAAGAAGCAAGTCACAGGTCTTGTCTCAAGGGCAAAGGATTCTACAAGAAAACTAGAAAGCCACCATCTGTCCACCTCAGTAAATAAAGGTAAGACTTATAAACAGCTAAAGATTATTAATCCTATTTCTCTTTCTCATTGACTTATGAAGGCCATATTATTGATGAACTTATAAATCATATGAAATTGCATGAATTGTATTAAAAGAAAGCAGCAGGTCACTAAAAGTCTTAAGTAGCAGGCTAACAGACTTCTGCCTTTAAGTAGAAGCAGTGATTACTCTCTGGAGAAGGCAATTGCAAACGAACAAAACCATCAATCTATGTAAAAGGCAATGTCACATTGGATTAGGGAGTGGTTATGTAACTGACAATCTGTAGATGAAATTGAGATGCTATTCTGAAAACAGAATTCGGAGGGCCTGCTTAAAAAAAAGAGAGAGAGAGAGAGAGAAATTTGAAAATAACCTCTGGTGTGGAATTGGATGATGCCTGTTTACCGAGACTGAAATCACTGAAAGAGGAGTTTGTTGGATAGAGTTGGTTAGTTTAGACTGCGGCTAAACCTCACCCTGTAAAATTTAATTGAAGGACTAGGTTTGTAAAAGTAAGAAGAGAAGGTTGAGCATATTCTCAGATAACAGGAATATTTAGGTAATTGAAGGGAACAGTATCAGGGAAAGGAATTAGAAGTGGCCGTCAAAGGGAAGAGAAAATCGATATAATATGACATAACTGCATGATAGTTGTCAGAACCAAATGACGAAATTCTGTACCATGACAGATATAAGTAAGATAAGCAATGGAGAATCATTTGTTTTATCAGTAAAATCATTTCGGTGCACTCCATCAGTGCAGGTTTCTTTTTTAATCTTAGAGGTGTTTGGGCTTGAGGGCCTTCTGAGTTTATTTGCAGGCACAGAAAACTAATATTGCAAATTAGTTCCTTAAAGGGCTGTCTACTTTTTTTCTACTTATGGTGAAATTTCGCTTTAGGACATTTTCATCCAGCACTGAATCCTGAAGAAATACAATCTATATTGGCATCTCGAAAAGTTTTAAATGCTGCACAGCATTTTAGGAAACAGAACAATTGAAACACAAATTATTTGTTCCTTTGGAGATTTATTTGGAATCGAAGCTGCCATTTGTTCTGTAGTGACAAGTCCAGCTCTAGCATTTCTCTTGGAATTCTCTTTGCAAGCTTTTTTTAAGCAAAGGCAATTGCAGGATACGACATTCCTAGAGATTAATGACTGCCTGGGAGGGGTTGTTCTTTGGTCCATTAACCCTAACCAGTCATTAATTTCCATGAAAGATCCTGCATGAAAGTTATTATTACTAAAATGAACTGAAAATGAAAGAAACATGCAGTAGGTATATTGATTTCACCCTGCCTTTCAGGATGATGCAGTCATTTCATCTGCATAAGGATCTTCAGAAAACTGAAGGTCCTGCATGTAAACCAATCACTTTGCTGTTCTTGGCAATCTCATTTTGCCTACATTGAAACAATTAACTTAAAAGGAAATTAAGAGTGCAAAAGTCCCCAAATATAATCTAAAAGTCTTGATCCAACCAACAAATGTTCAGCTTAACTATAATTCATGTTAAACACAGTAGATTGCCTTAGTTTATACTGGGATCTGTCCTAAGTTTGACAGAAATAGTTCTGTAAGAAGTAGATTTTGGTTTTAACTCACAAAAGGTACACAGCAACTACTTACTCTCTTAAAATATTCTAAATTAACCTATAAAGACTAAAGTAACATTTTGTCCCAAATGTATAATATATAGTGCTTTTAAAAACACTTTTCACAAAACTTGATAAAAATCATTATGACAAAAAAAAAAAAATGTGCTCTANAACACAGTAGATTGCCTTAGTTTATACTGGGATCTGTCCTAAGTTTGACAGAAATAGTTCTGTAAGAAGTAGATTTTGGTTTTAACTCACAAAAGGTACACAGCAACTACTTACTCTCTTAAAATATTCTAAATTAACCTATAAAGACTAAAGTAACATTTTGTCCCAAATGTATAATATATAGTGCTTTTAAAAACACTTTTCACAAAACTTGATAAAAATCATTATGACAAAAAAAAAAAAATGTGCTCTAAAGAGCAAAACAGGATCATAATGTTAAATCTTATAAATACACTTTGAATTTATTTTTGGACTAGCAAGCATTTCAAAGTTTATTTAATAAAACTCATAAAGAAAAAAAATGTAATATTTTATACATGTATGTAAGAAACAATGACAAATTGTTTTTGAAATATCATGATATATTTATTTCAATGAAATTCAATCTTTATCTTTCATCTTACAAAATATTTTATACTTTCAAGTCCTTTCATTACAAAGTTGTCATTATATGCTATAATGATAATTGCCAGACAAAACATTTTTAGCAGTATATGCTTTTATCTTTGATGAAATGAATAGAAAATTTAACTCAAAGATTTGGTATATAGTAGTATACATATGTTGGAAAAGGCAATGGCACCCCACTCCAGTACGCTTGCCTGGAAAACCCCACAGTCCATGGGGTCGCCAAGAATCGGACAGGACTAAGGGACTTCACTTTCATTTTTCACTTTCATGCACTGGAGAAGGAAATGGCAACCCACTCCAGTATTCTTGCTTGGAGAATCTCGAGGACAGAGGAGCCTGGTGGGCTGCCGTCTAAGGGATCACACAGAGTTGGAAATGACTGAAGCGACTTAGCAGCAGCAGCAGCAGTATACATATATATGTACTTGGTATATTAGTTATATATATATATATATACACACACATATAACAAACAAGGTGTGCAAGATATATACATACATATATGTGTTTGTGTGCACACATATACACACACTCTCACATGAGCATATGTGTACATATAAGTATATGTTTATATATACTTATACATATGCCCCTGAAAATGTGTGTGTAATTAATAACCAATTTCCAACACATTCAAGCTACATATTTACTGAAGGAATATTGAGTTATGCACCACATAACCTTTTGACTTTATAAATAACTTAAATTTAAGTCACGTTTGCATTAATTTATTATAACTCAGATAATAAAAAACAAGCCTACTCAGTAATTTATAATAAAATATAGTCACATATTATCTTTATAACTTAATACTTCATCATCTGCCTTATAAAATATGTTTATACACTTTCAAAAATGTTTATGTTTATTTCCATTAAAATGTATAATAAATTGTTCCCTTAAGAGAAAGTGTTTGATTTTTCTGATTAGATAAACAATAAAGATTCCTTTAGATCTATACATCATTCCTCTATATTGGATAACCTATATCTAGAATGTTAAGTATTGACAAAAATTATTTAAATTTATGATAACATAAAATATTTTGTCAAAGTACATCATGATGTTAAAGGTATATTGTAAAACTCTAACTACATCATTATTAAGTTATTAAATGGGGTGTTCTAAAGTGAAAGAGTCAAAGATATAATTAAAGGATATTTGATAAAATCTTATAAAGCTTTTTTGATAGAATTTTCAGAATCTGAGAGCAGAAGTGTCAGTAAGTAAGTAAGTAAGTAAGTAAGTGAAGTCACTCAGTTGTGTCCGACTCTTTGCGACCCCATGGACTGCAGCCTANAGGATTGAGGGAGTTTCCTTTTCCCTTATTGGTCATTTGTGTTTCCTTTGTGAAATGTATGTTAATACTTTTGTTCATTTCTTCCCCTGTTGTATTACCTTTTTTTTTTTCCAGCAGATTGCTAGATATAAGTCATTGATACTAGCAGTTCCTCAGCTATAAATGTTACAAATGAGAAAATATTCAGTCAATATTAATTTGGAAAACACAAATCAAGATGATTTGTCATTTTATAATTATTCAACTGGCTTTGGCAAATGGTAAGCCTGATAATATGAAGGTTTTGTAGAAAACAAGAATTAACAGACTTTTAACATGGCAGGAAGTGAAAGTGTCCAACTCTTTGTGACCCCACAGACTGTAGCTCACCAAGATCCTATGTCCATGGAATTCTCCAGACAAAAATACTGGAGTGGGTAGCCTGTCCCTTTTCCAGAGAATCTTCCCAACTCAGGGATCAAACCCAAGTCTCCCTCATTGAGGGGAGATTCTTTACCTCTTGCACCATAAAGAAAGCCTTAACATGGAAGGTACAGGTGTACATTTGGAAAAGGATTTCACATCATCCTGAAAAGTTCTATGATCACACATTTTACAAGCCAATGTCTCCAATCTAGAGAAAAACTTCTGCAAGATTCTCACCAGGACAATTGTTCAAGAAAGTTATAAGAATAATACAAAACATGAAAATAATATGCAGGCATATCGATAGCATAATGAATAAATAACCAATATGTGATACATTAAACCAGTGGTTTTCAACCTCTGAAGATTTTGGTCTGCAGGAGACACTTGGCAATGTCTGGAGACATGCTTGGTTGTCTGAAAGTGGAGAATGAGACTTGCATCCAGTTAAGACACCAGGGGTGCTGCTGAGGATTATACAACGCACAGGACGGCCTCTCAGACCAACAGATTATGTAGTCCGATATTTCAGTTGTTCTACCAAGGTCGACAAATCCTGTGTTAAAACAATGAAATATATACAAAAGAGAATGGATTAATTACCAAATGTTAAGGACCTTCATGCAACAAGATGAATTAATCATGATGATATAATATGGAATGACAGAATTACAAACCCAAGGATTTCTTACTGTATGGTATATTTTTGGATAAATTTAAGAACATCCAAAATCAATAATGAACATGTGTGTATTAGTACAATGTTCATGCAAAACAATGTTAAAACCGGGAGTATTAGGAACATACTAAAAAGATACATCAGCTGTGAAGGGGGAGAGAATGGGAAAGCTACCATGAACACTGTTCTCACTTTCAGTGATGGAGCCACATGTGTTTATGGAAGAGAGAAAGCCATTCTGAACCTATTAAGAGAGGATGCTATAAAACCAGGGTTGTCACAAATTCCAGTTCTAATTGTTAGTGTTTCATTGCTCTCTCTCTCTCACAGCAAATCCACATATCTATACACTCTTCTGCTTAACCTCAAAACACAAAAACACTAATATCAAGAGTGGCTTGCTGGCTTGGAAACAGTTAAAATAATAGTGAGATATTCAAGTCCTTCAGCCTTGATGGCTATACCAAATCACTTTCCTCATTTTATATTTTTTTAATTTTTTCATCATTCTATTTATTTTTTCTCAGTTTCAGTGCAGTTTGGTCACTCAGTGGTGTCAACTCTTTGCAACCCCATGAACTGCAGAGCGCCAGGCCTCCTTGTCCATCATCAACTCCTGGAGTCCACCCAAACCCATGTCCATTGAGTCAGTGATGTCATCCAACCATCTCATNTTAAAATAATAGTGAGATATTCAAGTCCTTCAGCCTTGATGGCTATACCAAATCACTTTCCTCATTTTATATTTTTTTAATTTTTTCATCATTCTATTTATTTTTTCTCAGTTTCAGTGCAGTTTGGTCACTCAGTGGTGTCAACTCTTTGCAACCCCATGAACTGCAGAGCGCCAGGCCTCCCTGTCCATCATCAACTCCTGGAGTCCACCCAAACCCATGTCCATTGAGTCAGTGATGTCATCCAACCATCTCATCCTCTGTTATCCCATTCTCTTCCTGCCCTCAATATTTCCCAGCATCAGGGTCTTTTCAAATGAGTCAGCTCTTCGCATCAGGTGGCCAAAATATTGGAGTTTCAGCTTCAACATCAGTCCTTCCAATGAATACCCAGGACTGATCTCCTTTAGGATAGACTGGTTGGATTGCCTTGCAGTCCAAAGGACTCTCAAGAGTCTTCTCCAACACCACAGTTCAAAAGCATCAATACTTCAGCGCTCAGCCTTCTTTATAGTCAAATTCTCACATCCATACATGACCACTGGAAAAACCATAGCCTTGACTAGATAGACCTTTATTGACAAAGTAATGTCTCTGCTTTTTTATATGCTGTCTAGGTTGGTCATAACTTTCCTTCCAAGGAGTAAGCATCTTTTAATTTCATGGCTGCAATCACCATCTTCAGTGATTTTGGAACCCAGGAAAATAAAGTTAGTCACTGTTTCCACAGTTTCCCCACTATTTGTCATGAAGTGATGGGACTGGATGCAAAGACTTTAGTTTTCTGAATGTTGAGCTTTAAGCCAACTTTTTCACTTTCCTCTTTCACTTTCATCAAGAGACTCTTTAGTTCTTCACTTTCTGCCATAAAGGTGGTGTCAACTGCATATCTGAAGTTATTGATATCTCTCCCATCAATCTTGATTTCAGCTTGTGCTTCTTCCAGCCAAGCATGTCTCATGATGTACTCTGCATATAAGTCAAATAAGCAGGGTGACAATATACAGCCTTGACGTACTCCTTTTCCTGTTTGGAAACAGTCTATTGTTTCATGTCCAATTCTGACTGTTACTTTCTGACCTGCACACAGGTTTCTCAGGAGGCAGGTCAGGTGGTCTGGTATGCCCATCTTTTTCAGAATTTTCCACAGTTTATTGTGATCCACAATAAAAAAAGTAAAAGTCTTTGGCATAGTCAATAAAGCAGAAATAGATGTTTTTCTGGAACTCTCTTGCTTTTTCCATGATCCAGTGGATATTGGCAATTTGATCTCTGGTTCCTCTGCCTTTTCTAAAACCAGCTTGAACATCTGGAATTTCATGGTTCAAGTATTGCTGAAGCCTGGCTTGGAGAATTTTGAGCATCACTTTACTAGCATGTGAGATGAGTTTAATTTTTACCTTTTTTTTTTTAAAGATTTTTTGTTGTTGTTGTGAGCCATTCTTTTTAAAGCCTTAATTCAATTTGTTACAATACTTCTGTTTTTATGTTTTGTTTGGTTTTGATTTTGTCCACAAGGTGTGTGGGATCTTAGTTCCTGACCAAGAATCAAACCTGCACTGCCTGCATTGGAAGGAGAAGTCTTAGCCACAGGACCTCCAGGGAAGTCTCCTAGTTTGTTTATTATATGTAGGTTATATCTGGAAACATATACAGGCTAGTAAGCTGACCAACTAGTACCTAGAGATATGTCAGGCATGTTTTCCTTTTAACATTTGCCAAGCTAACAATCTGATAAAGAGATTAAAAGTATGTTGACAGTTTGCTTTTCCAACTAAAAGCAAGTTCGTTTACCAGAATTTATGAAAAAAAACTTTCTGCCCAAGAGGCACTCATGCATTCATAAAATCCATATACCAGCCTTGGGTAAACAGACTAAGGAGCACAAAAATCAGGGTGATCACCATTCAGCAGAGGGGACAGCTGTCCATTGATCACACCCTTGGGATGATTCAGACTTAAATTTTATTTGCTTTATAGCACCCAAAGGATTATTGTATATTTATCCTTTGCAAATAACTGAGAGTGATACAATTCTCAAAATGAGACTAGACGTGTGGTATTATGTCCTGCCTTCATTTTTGGAGGGCTGAAGGCGGGTGGTAAAATTTAGATACAGTTACTAAATCCTACAACCACACAAATGAGAAGTGTCAGATGAACATGTACATGTATGTTCCAGATACAAAAACAACCAAACAATGATACCAACATTTCAAGAATGAGACATGGAGGCCTTTCTTTTTGCAACAGAATAAGAAATCTTTGAAGTTAGAGTGCTTCAGAGGCAACCACTTCCAGTTTCCTTTTTTTTTTTAATTTTTTTCACTTTAAAATACTGTATTGGTTTTGCCAGTTTCCTTTTATTAGAGATGGAAAGAGAGCATTACAAACATTAGACTATTGAATGAAGTCTGCACAGTGTCAGGATCAGAAAAGGTTATTACATATCTCTTCCACTTATGAGTCAACAATTAAAATATTCCAAGGGTTGTGACTTTAGATATCACCCTTGCTATTTTCTCTATGTGACAGCATCCATAAGGAAGGCTGAGTGTTGACGAATTGATGCTTTCAAACTGTGGTGCTGGAGAAGACTCTTGAGAGTCCCTTGGACTGCAAGGAGATCAAACCAGTCAAGCCTAAAGGAAATCAACCTGAATATTCACTGGAAGGACTGATGCTGAAACTGAACTTCCAATGCTTTGGTCACCTTATGCAGAGTCGACTCATTAGAAAAGATCCTGATGCTGGGAAAGATTGAGGGCAAGGGGAGAAGGGGTCAACAGAGCATGAGACAGCTGGATACTATCACTGACTCAATGGACATGAAAATCTTTCAAAAGCATACTTTAGTGGGAAAAAGAAATTACTCCTGCTAAGCAATTTTTTTTTACAGTGACTGGGGAAAACAGAAAAGTTTTGGATGTTCGTGAACTTAGAGTCAAGGCTTCATAAAATTTATTTATGCTTAAAAGAGGATTCTGTCATTTAATTTGTTTATTCTATTTTCAGATTCCATCCCTGCTAAACAATAGAAAAGGCTACATATTAAATAAATAAATACAAGAAAAAGCAACATATAACTGAGTTTTTTGCAACTGAGCTCAACTTTCATTTTGATAAACAGAAAAAAATCAATCCAAAACTGAGGTGAGGGAGACTGTTAGAAGCCACGCTCTGATAATTACCAGAAGTTCAGTGATGTTCACTTCTGTGAGCTATTGTGGTCCACAGCACCAAGGGCAGCGTCTTGGATAGGATAAGAATAGGTTGGGGGTTATAGGAAGGAAGGTTTCAGTTCTGACAGAGAAACTTCTAGCTTACCATCTAAGGAAGGGATGTCTATGGAAACATCACCATACATGGAGATGTTCAAGTGGGGGCTGGAAAAATCACATATTTGCCAGAATTGCTGTCCAGGGAAATTAAGTAGTTAAAGGGAAATTCTGAGACCCTTTGACTTCTTCCTGCAATTTATTTTCCTTTCTCATGAGAAACAGATGGGATAAGAAACTATTGTCTGCTACACTTAAGCAAAGAACTGTATCTTTCTGTCCCAACAATAAATGTGTCTATTCCCAGAATATCTGCAAACTTTCTCTGAATTGACTCTCTTTGGTTCAAATTCAAACTCACATTTTTTAATGCTTCTGCTGCTGTGTTAACCAGTGGGGAGATACACTCCAGTGTGTGTGGAGAGCTGCATTAGGTAAGGCAATTTTGACTGCATATGATGCTGGCTCTACGAGTTTTTCCCAAATGGAATGTAATTCATAGTTGGGAGGTCTCCACACAAACCCAAAATAAGAGTCCCTACAGAGTTTTGGTTCAGGCTTCTGGCAAAGTCTTCAATGTCTATCTTATCCAGACCCAAATCACCTCTTAGCTCCAGAACTGTTCAAACTTAAAGAAACTTGCTCTTGGCAGGGGCTGTAAGACTCAAATTTGGGTAATGGGCTCTGCTAACTTATAAACAAGATGTGTTCAAGGCAAAAAAAAACCAAAAAACCAAAAAACGGTCATTAGCCATATATAAAGACAAAAGAACCAACTCTCTTACAAGAGAAATACTTGATCACATTGAGCTTCTCAGACTGGGGAAGTCTGTAGCTTTTGAACTTTCTAAATTATTTTTAGTATCTCTTTAAAAAAATGTATTAGCTTCTTATTGCTGCCGTAACAACTTGCCCCAGATTTAGCACACTAACATGCAGCGTTTATTCTCTTACAGTTCTGGAGGTGAATTATCTAGAGCAGGTCCACAGGGTTGCTTCCCTTTTAAAAGCCTTGGGAGAGAAGGCTTCACCTTGCCTTTTCCACCTTCTAGAGGAGGCTTCCATTCCTTGTTCCGTGCCTCCTCCTCCTCTGTCTCCCAAACCATCAGCCCAGCATCTCTTTCCTTTCTGACCTCTGCTTCCACCTTCTTGCTGTCACTTGTACTCATCTGCTTCCTTCTTACAGGGATTCTCATGGTAACACTGCATGCACGTAGATAATCCAGGACCATCTCCTCATCTCAAGATCATTAACTTATTACCATATGAGTTTCAGCGGTTCCAGGGTTTAGAATGTGGACACCTTTGGCACCTCATAAGCGAAGAGAAGGCATTATTCAGCTCACCACATAAAGCCTTTTAAAAGTGCTCTTTTTCAAGGAATAAATTTGAGTGAGTTCTAGTGAGGTTGAACCTAGAGGCTGTTATACAGAGTGAAATAACACATATCCTATAATAATGCATATATATGGAATCATAAAATGGTACTGACAAACCTATGTGCGGGGCAGAAGTAGAGATGCGGACAGAGACAACAGACTTGTGGACAGAGTTGGGGAAGGAGAGAATGGGGTGCATTGAGAGTGGCGCTGAAACATACAGTACCATGTGTCAAATAGCTAGCTAGGGGAAGAACACCCCAGCGTTCTGTGACAACCTAGAGGGGTGGGATGGAGTAGGGATTGGAGGGAGGTTCAAGAGAGAGGGGCATGTGTAAACTTATGGTTGATTCATGTTGCTATATGGTAGAAACAAGCACAGTATTGTAAAGCAATTATCTGCCAATTGAAGAAACTTCTTTTTAATGTTTTTTTTTTTCAATATTGAGCTATAATTGGTGCATGATAAAAGGTTAGATTACCGTTATTAGATTATCAGTGTTTAGGAAGCTATTAAGGTGTAAAGTATGTCCCCAATGAAACTGAACTGAATTCGAGTGAGAAAATAAAATATTAGTGACTAAATATAGCACTTGGAGAAGGCAATGGCACCCCACTCCAGTACTCTTGCCTGGAAAATCCCATGGATGGAGGAGCCTGGTAGGCTGTAGTCCATGGGGTTGCTGAGTTGGACATGACTGAGTGACTTCATTTTCATTTTTCACTTTCATGCCTTGCATAAGGAAATGTCAACCCACTCCAGTGTTCTTGCCTGAAAATTCCCAAGGACAGGGGAGCCTGGTGGGCTGCCATCTATGGGGTCACTTGTACTTTCTAAACCCTTGGGAAGAATGTAAATAATCCACTTGGGGAGGGAGCCCAGCATGGAAGTAAAAGACTCTAAGAAGAAGGGGCTACATTTAAGTTATTGAGTGTGATGAGCTATAGGGAGACTAGGAAAACAAGAATTTCATGGTGAGGACACCGTATCACATCTGCCTTCAGGTGCTGTTCTGCTACTTATTTATGAAAGCGTGATGAGAAAGGAAGAAAACAGGCTAGAAAAACACATTTTTAAAAAGTTTAAATTGTGCCTGTCAGTATGCACCCCTTTAGCCTTTTATGCAAGCTTATTCTTGTGCTTCTTACACAGTCTGTTGCAGAAAGTGTCCATATCGAGTTGATGTAAACCATGATAAACACCTAGACATAAATGAGAAGAGTCAGCCCCACACAAAGTGCATGTGTGCACAGCTTATATAGTACTTTTAATTTGTCCCCCAGGAAATATTGCAAAATAAATGCATTTATAGTCCCTGACTGTTAGACAGATATGGATATGGACATGGTGAACATCAGAGAGGAAAGGAACATTTTGTAACATTTCACATATGTTTCTGCCAATGCAGCAGTTGAGCATCTTTCCCTGGTGGTTACCAATGTGTCACAAAACCAGTTGGTCTATGTGTATCCATAAAGCCAATACTAACTAGTCACTGTTTGCTAGTTGCAAGCAAATTTTAAGACGTCTTAATATCTTGTCAGTGGTCTGCAATCAGAGAATAAGGACTTCATTAGTTGTCTATGCTGCATAAGAAATTACCAGAAACTTTGAGGTTTAAAAAGAATACATATTTGTCATCTCACACTCTGTGTGCAAAGGAAATCTAAGCACAGGTTAAACGGGTCATTTGCTTAGGTGTTCAGTTCCACAATTTGTTAAAAATGTGCATATTGACCTTTCAGTTGACCAAAATATACTTGTCATATATATTTGTTCTTGGTACATGGTTTCTGATTCACAGCTCTCAGAACTCGGTATTTTCTAGTGTAGAGAGCGATAAAGTTGTCTCTGGCTATGTTAACTAGGTGACTTGTGGTCTGCCCCTAGGGATGCGGCTTGGTTGCCAGTGGAGCCAACCAGGTGATTAGCAGCTTGGAATTTTCAGTCCCCACCTCCTGACTTCTGAGGACAGGGATGGGACTAGGGAGCAGGTTCAACCTCCAATGTCCAGTGACTGAACCAGTCTTGTGTATGTGGTGAAACTTTCATGAAACAACAACTCAACAACAAAAATAAGCATACAGGGTCCAGAGGGCTGTGTTGTTAACATATGAAGGTGCTGGGAGAGTGATACACCTGGGCCAGGCATGGCTCCAGCTCTCTCCCCAGGCCTTGCCCCATGCATCTCTTCAGTCTGGCTATTCCTGAGTTAGAACATTTTATAATAAACCTGTGATCTAATAATAAGATGTTTATATAAATTCTGTGAGCTGTTCTATCAAATTGATCAGATCCAAGTTGGGAGTTGTGGGGATCTCCGATTTATAGTTGATCAGTCAGAAGTACAGGGAACATCTTAGGCTTGCAAGTGGCATTTAAAGGATGGGTTGGGGGAAGTGACAGTCTTGTAGAACTGACCCTTAACTGCGATACCTGATGAGATAGCATCAGAGTGCGGTCTACCGGTAGACAGTGTCAGGATCGAACTGAATTCTTGGACACTAACCTGGTATCAGTGGAGTGACATCCCACTCCCTTTGACAGGTTCTATTCACTGAAGATAAGTTGCCCATCTTACACACAATCCAGATGACGGGATTGTTCNTATCACATCTGCCTTCAGGTGCTGTTCTGCTACTTATTTATGAAAGCGTGATGAGAAAGGAAGAAAACAGGCTAGAAAAACACATTTTTAAAAAGTTTAAATTGTGCCTGTCAGTATGCACCCCTTTAGCCTTTTATGCAAGCTTATTCTTGTGCTTCTTACACAGTCTGTTGCAGAAAGTGTCCATATCGAGTTGATGTAAACCATGATAAACACCTAGACATAAATGAGAAGAGTCAGCCCCACACAAAGTGCATGTGTGCACAGCTTATATAGTACTTTTAATTTGTCCCCCAGGAAATATTGCAAAATAAATGCATTTATAGTCCCTGACTGTTAGACAGATATGGATATGGACATGGTGAACATCAGAGAGGAAAGGAACATTTTGTAACATTTCACATATGTTTCTGCCAATGCAGCAGTTGAGCATCTTTCCCTGGTGGTTACCAATGTGTCACAAAACCAGTTGGTCTATGTGTATCCATAAAGCCAATACTAACTAGTCACTGTTTGCTAGTTGCAAGCAAATTTTAAGACGTCTTAATATCTTGTCAGTGGTCTGCAATCAGAGAATAAGGACTTCATTAGTTGTCTATGCTGCATAAGAAATTACCAGAAACTTTGAGGTTTAAAAAGAATACATATTTGTCATCTCACACTCTGTGTGCAAAGGAAATCTAAGCACAGGTTAAACGGGTCATTTGCTTAGGTGTTCAGTTCCACAATTTGTTAAAAATGTGCATATTGACCTTTCAGTTGACCAAAATATACTTGTCATATATATTTGTTCTTGGTACATGGTTTCTGATTCACAGCTCTCAGAACTCGGTATTTTCTAGTGTAGAGAGCGATAAAGTTGTCTCTGGCTATGTTAACTAGGTGACTTGTGGTCTGCCCCTAGGGATGCGGCTTGGTTGCCAGTGGAGCCAACCAGGTGATTAGCAGCTTGGAATTTTCAGTCCCCACCTCCTGACTTCTGAGGACAGGGATGGGACTAGGGAGCAGGTTCAACCTCCAATGTCCAGTGACTGAACCAGTCTTGTGTATGTGGTGAAACTTTCATGAAACAACAACTCAACAACAAAAATAAGCATACAGGGTCCAGAGGGCTGTGTTGTTAACATATGAAGGTGCTGGGAGAGTGATACACCTGGGCCAGGCATGGCTCCAGCTCTCTCCCCAGGCCTTGCCCCATGCATCTCTTCAGTCTGGCTATTCCTGAGTTAGAACATTTTATAATAAACCTGTGATCTAATAATAAGATGTTTATATAAATTCTGTGAGCTGTTCTATCAAATTGATCAGATCCAAGTTGGGAGTTGTGGGGATCTCCGATTTATAGTTGATCAGTCAGAAGTACAGGGAACATCTTAGGCTTGCAAGTGGCATTTAAAGGATGGGTTGGGGGAAGTGACAGTCTTGTAGAACTGACCCTTAACTGCGATACCTGATGAGATAGCATCAGAGTGCGGTCTACCGGTAGACAGTGTCAGGATCGAACTGAATTCTTGGACACTAACCTGGTATCAGTGGAGTGACATCCCACTCCCTTTGACAGGTTCTATTCACTGAAGATAAGTTGCCCATCTTACACACAATCCAGATGACGGGATTGTTCAAGGACACTAAGAGTTGGCATCATGGAGCCACTTTAAATTCTGACGTCCACTGGGAGGGGAACTTACACATGGTAGAGAATATAAAATCCCAGTACCGCAGCTCAGGTATCCAATTAAAGACTTTGTATAATTTCTGTAACTTGAAAAAAATATGTTGTTAATGATCCAAATGGTGGTTGCATATTGTGGCTAATTCTGTATGAAGACTATACTTTCTGTGAGTCTAGCCATGCATATTAGGGAATGTACGCATATATTGAGAAGGAAGAATTTCAGGAAGAAAAGATGATATCACTCAGGTGGATTCTGAAGCATTAATTTGATAAACTAAGCTTTAACTCTAACGTATCTTGAAAGAGAAATACCAACGTATTTAAGCTTTAACTCTAATGTATACTTGAAAGAGAATATCTACAGCTGTTAAATATCTTAATTTAATGGTAGATTTGATCATCAGGTTCCAATAGACCAAGCCAGTATGAAAGCATGAGGCATGAGAAAGAGGAAAAATCAGAAGTTTCAAGGTGTCACAATTATGCTGTGTTTTCCTAGTCTTTACATAGATTATGATATATATGGATATTTAGTCCTCATTATCTCTAAGGAAACTTCCAGGCCAGATATAAACATGATTATAACTCAACATATTTATTTACATAACAAATGAATCTAATGGTGGGGAATGAATGTACTGTGGAGAGGCAAGCATATTAGCAGTAATTGGGATTAAATACAGTCAGGTAAATTCTATTTCTGCTAGAATCCTTAATGGTTACAATAAGATCAAAAAGGCAAAGTGTCTAAGTCCAAAACAGGGAATCAAGTACAGCTTCAAAAGGTGAGGAGATGCAAAATGGTCCAGCTGATCATTCTGAAGAATGCAAATCAATTCATTTAACACTTGTGTCTATTCTTATGGACTGGCAGATACTACAGCTCTATTTCCTAAGCACAGAAGAAGTTTTCTTATCTGTCTTTTTTTGTTTGTTTGTTTTTTTAGTTTTGTTTGTAGAGATCATAAAGTGAAAGTGAAGTTACTCAGTCGTATCTGACTCTTTGTGACCCCATGGATGGTAGCCTACCAGCCTCCTCTGTCCATGGGGTTTTCCAGGCAAGAGTACTGGAGTGGGGTGCCATTTCCTTCCCCAGGGGATCTTCCTGACCCAGGATCAAACCCTGGTCTCCACATTGCAAGCAAATGTTTTACTGTGTAAGCCTCCAATCAGAGAGGCTTAATACTGCTTAATACAGAGTTGCAAAATACTGCTCAACTTTTCGATGGATCAAGCAATGGAAACTGTTATTTAGAGGCAGGATCCTGGAAAGAGTGAATTTTAAAAGCAGAACCTTACCACACTGCTCTCTATTGTTCCTGCTATTGTTCAGGTGCTCAGTTGTGTCCAGCTCTCTGTGACCCCATGGACCACAGCACACCACGCTTCCCTGTCTCTCACTGTCTCCCAGAGTGTGCTCAAACTCATGTCTCTGATCAAACTGCTCTGCTCACCAGCTTCTCAAGTGCTTTCAGGCAAGGTCAGGGAAACATGTAAAATATTTTGACCAGTAACCAAACTTGAACATCATTCAATTCAACAATATAAAATTATTTCTAACATTCTTATGCTAATTGCTATACCCTCTAGTATTAGTTTGCATAGACATGAAAAAGAAAGTAAAATGAACGTTGCTCAGTCATGTCCCACTCTTTACAACCCCATGACCGTGCAGTCCCTGGAATTCTCCAGGCCAGAATACTGGAGTGGGTAGCCTTTGCCTTCTACAGCAGATCTTCCCAACTCAGGAACTGAATCCAAGTCTCCCACACTGAGGCATATTTACCAGCTGAGTCACAGTGGATTTCTACTATGGCTGCCTCTGGAGTTCAATATCCAAACAATATACAGCCATTCATAAAGACAGCAAGCCTTTTTAATGGTCTTGCATTTTCTCTCAGAAGAATAAAAAGATCTGGGCTTCACAGATTTATAGAAAGCATTTATTGCTTAATACAATGTTATATATTCTCAGCAGAAGATAAAGTCAAAATGATAATTAGTTCCCATCCCTACAAATTTTCCACAGTGTGATTCAGCAGAAACAAAGAAACTTGAAGCTCAATAAATATAAGGTAAATTCATAAAAAATTTTCCAAGTTCTAACTGACTTATTCACTATGAGAAAAAAAAATGTATCATAAAGAATGTGTATATCATACACCAATTTACAACACAGTTTTATTAACTTAAACTTTAAAATTTCTGAACAAACTGTTATTCCCCTTTGAGGCACTTGGCCAGGCGATGTACTACCCCTGAACTTGGATGCTGATGGTTTTGTTCACTGAATTGAAAATCTGATTTCCTCATTTAATTAGATAAGCTAAAGCCATCAAAAGTAGGGAAGCTAGTCATTTTCAACTTTAAAAGTTTTACCAGCAGCATTTTACTGTTTAAGTTTGTTTACCTTAATTGTATCCATAAAGGTGTTTTAGAAAAATTCCAAAGGTAGAAAGGAGGTAATATATTATTTCCTGTTCTATTTTCCTTATCTCACTCTATACTTAGTGCCAGCTCATTACTGACATAGTTCTGCTTGGTATTTAGCCATGTAGGGAGCAATAAATCTGTGAGTTGTAAAGATTGTTTGGAAGGAACATGAAGAATTTTGTAAATTTATTGGGACAGGCATAAAGTGAATATCATCTTAAATACTTTGGAAATGACCAAGTTTTATTACTAAAGGGGAAGGAGAGAACAAGAATGAGCCTTGGGTAAGCAGAGAGCACCATAAATCACATAAGATAGCTCTGTGCTTTTATCCTTGAGTCCATATGTTATTCTCAAAGAAAAACACTGTATAACAATTTAGCATTATTTTGCACAGCTCTGAGGAGGTCCTTGGAATTCCCTGTAACAGCTAAGTAACACCACTTGTAAATTTAATGTCAATATATTTGTAGCTTTTCTCTAGGTTTAATTCAGCTCTATTTAAAACTTAAATTAATTTTAAACTTTTTAAAGAAATATTCTAATTTCAAGGATCATGAATAAGGAAAATTAAAAATGCTTTATTCATCAGAAATTAGTATTTTAGTGTCTTTTTTGAAGCATCTTATTTCAATAAATTACAAAGGCTTTGTGAACAAAAATACTAAAATCTGTATTCCTGTGATTATGATTTGTGTAACTGATATTCATCATTGGCAATTGTTATATATGTATACATATTGTTCATATATGCACTTTAGGAATATTAACTACACTTCTTTTATAATGTTTACCACATGTTAATCAACACAAGTTATCAGATACAATGGGTAGTTATTCGTGCTTATCAGTAATATTTCTGATTTTCCTCCTTTAGACACAGAGTAGAAGCAGACTTTTCTCCTGTCTCCCAATGACCATGTGCTTTGTCCTAGCCAGTGATAAAAGAACAGAAGTAATGTGCATCCCTTAAGAGGAGAAATGTTTGATTCTCTATGTGCATTTTTCCTATCATAGCAACTAATGACGTTTCAACCCAAGACACGGTAGACATTTTAACAGTCTTTGAGTACGGAAGTCATGAGCCAGAGTCCTTTGTCAACCTGAGGTGACCATATTGTGAGACTGAGAATTTGTAAACCCTTTTCACTTTTAAGGCTTCCTTGGTAGCTCACTTGGTAAGGAATCTCCCTGCATCCCAGAGACCCAGATTCGATCCCTGGGATGAGAAGATCCCCTGGAGAAGGGAACGGTTACCCACTCCAGTACTCTTGCCTGGAGAATTCCACGGACTGAGGAACCGGGCGGGTTACAGTCCATGGGGTCACAAAGAGTTGGACACAACTTAGCAATTAACACACAAACTAAGTTTAGAAATGTTGGTGCACTCCTGTGTAGTAACAACAGGAACTTTTTTCTGCCTTTATACCTGAAGATGCAAAGGAGGACACATTGTTATCAGAGCCTGTGGAGAGCTGGGGTCATGTCAAAGGGGCCAAGCTATAGGAGCTGTTCTCAGGGGTGCAACTTCCAGAATTGCAAATAGGAAAGCAAGGAGGGGAGAGGGAAGGAACTACATCATATCTTCACATCTCCTTCCTTTTACCCTATGACTGCTGGCCTCTGTTTGCTATTGATTATACCCAACTGGAGGAAGATGGCCAAGGATTCCTAGTGACACAGTCCATTGTGGTCAATCCCCAAGACAAGAAACACCAGTCAATGGCAAATGATGGATCAGAGAGAGCAAGAGGACAGTGGAGAACAGCTGGCAGAGTCACTCTTAGATGACATTTGAACAAGATTTGAAGGAAATGAAATAGGTAGCCATGCTCATACCCGGAGGACTAATTCTTGCAAGTAGAATTAGTCAGTGTAAAGACTCTAAAATCGCAGTCCTGACAAGTTTGAATCAGAGCTCAAATGGCCAACATCCACTGGATCGTTGAAAAAGCAAGAGTGTCCCAGAAAAAAAACATCTACTTCTGCTTTACTGACTACGTCAAAGACTTTGACTGTGTGATTCAAAAAAAAACTGTGGAAACTTCTTAAAAAGATGGGAATACCAGACCACCAGACCCGCCTTCTGAGAAATCTGTGTGCAGGTCAAGGAGCAACAGTTAGAACTGGACATGGAACAACAGAATGGTTCCAAATCGATAAGGGAGTACATTAAGGCTATATATCATCACCCTGTTTATTTAAGTTATGTGAAAAGTACATCATGAGACATGCTGGTCTGGAGGAAGCACAAGCTGGAATCAAGATTGCCGAAACCTCAGATATGCAGATGACACCATCCTTATGGCAGAAATTGAAGAAAAACTAAAGAGCTTCCTGATGAAAGTGAAAGAGGAGAGTGAGAAAGTTGGCTTAAAATTCAACATTCAGGAAACTAAGATCATGGCATCCAGTCCCATCACTTCATTTCAAATAGATGGGGAAACAGTGGAAACAGTGAGATACTTTACAATTTTGAGCTCCAGAATCACTGCAGATAGTGACTGCAGATATGAAATTAAAACATGCTTGATCCTTGGAAGAAAAGCTATAACCGACCTCGACAGCATATTAAAAAGCAGAGACATTACTTTGCCAACAATGGTCCGTCTATTCAAGGCTATAGTTTTTCCAGTAGTAATGCATGCATGCGAGAGTTGGACTATAAAGAAAGCTGAGCACCAAAGAAATGATGCTTTCAACCTGTGGTGTTGGAGAAGACTCTTGAGAGTCCCAAGGAGATCTNTTTGCCAACAATGGTCCGTCTATTCAAGGCTATAGTTTTTCCAGTAGTAATGCATGCATGCGAGAGTTGGACTATAAAGAAAGCTGAGCACCAAAGAAATGATGCTTTCAACCTGTGGTGTTGGAGAAGACTCTTGAGAGTCCCAAGGAGATCTAACCAGTACATCCTAAAGGAAATCCGTCCTGAATATTCATTGGAAGGACTGATGCTGAAGCTGAAACTCCAATACTTTGGCTACCTTATGCAAAGAACTCACTCATTGGAAAAGACCCTGATTCTGGGAAAGACTAAAGGCAGGAGAAGGGAATGACAAAGGATGAGATGGTTAGATGGCATCACCAACTCAATGGATATGAGTTTGAGTAAACTCCAGGAGTTGGTGGTGGACAGGGAGGCCTGGCATGCTGCAGTCCATGGGGTCACAAAGAGTTGGAAATGACTGAGCGACTGAACTGAACTGGAACAGAGTACATGGTTAAGAGAGAAATAAGAAAATGGGTGAAAAGTAACAGCAGCAGTGCAAGCCATTTAGGGTCCAATTGGATTTGAGTTCTATTCTGAATAAAATGGGGAATCAGTGCAGAGTTTTTCAAGTCCTGGGGCCAGGGACAGGCTTGTCAGAATATTACATTTTCTTTCAATGAAGGACTCTAGCTTGCTTGAGTAGTGCACTGATGCTTTAAAAAACAACAGAAAATATCTTTTAAAACATCGGAAACTCCACCCATATAAAAATAACAGCTGATAAAGAAACAATAAAAATTTCCACCATGTGTCTTATAATTCAACATCACAGTCCCTTCTCAAAAATCATTTTTTATGATTCAATCCTTTGTTGAGAGGCATTGGTCTCTGGAAATCAATTGTAGGTTCTGTCCTTTAGCAAGTTTTTCTCAAGAGCCTCGTAATGGAGGTTTGTTGATTGTATATGGATGGCAGTTAATTTATTTATCCTAGTCACTTAGACTTAGTAAAACACTGAAGTTAATGTTATTCAAATATTTTCTAGTTCCTGAATCCATCTATTGTGCTTATTGGATGTATATCGCATCCGTGATACCCAGGAAACAGGAGAGCCAGAAGGGCCGATTCTGCTTGAAAGTAAAGTAATAATACTTTCCCAAGTCTTTCTTCTCTTCCTTGCCCCTCTCTTTTCCTCTTTTGTCACTCCCTCCTTCCTTTATTTCCTTTTTTCCTAAATACTTCTGATGATTGTCAATGTGCTCAGCACAGCGTTAATCACTGATGGGCTCCATAAACTAACTGGACAACTAGTCCATTTGGGAAGCTGGCAAATGGCATAATCCAGTTTAGACTGACCACTCTTACATTACTATCAATATTTTATTTATAATCACTAAGAATATAACCAATCTTTCTCTAAGTCCACAAGCCTGGTAAATGACCCTGAAATAGCTCCTATTAAATGTGAAACAGACCATATATATTTTATGAAGAGGTCACAGAGAGGCCTTAGCCCCATCTACCAATGCAACTGAAGTTATGCTTTCAAATCCAAGATCTGCATTGCCCATGAGCCAGCCTTTAATGTAATTAAGGTTAAAGATGAGAGGTAGAAGCTAGATTCCTTTTCAGAACTATTACTACACTTTGTCTGCCATTACAGAACCCCACAGATCAAGTGACTTAAACAAAGATTATTTTTCATACTTCTGGAGGCTGGAATTCAAAGGTCAATGTGTCAGCATGATTGAGTTCTGGTCTGTCTCTCTTCCTAGTTTGCAGATGGCTGGCTTCTTGCTGTGTCCTTATATAACAAAGAGAAGATGCCTTAGTGTCTCTTTCTCACCTTAGAAGGGCAGAAGCTCTATTGGATTGGGGCCCCATCTTGCAAGTTCATGTATCATTTGTTCACAAGTCTTGTTTCTAAATATAGTCACATTAAGGGTTAGGGCTGGAGCACACCAATTTGAGTAACGGTGGACACAGTCAAGTCAGTAACACTGAGCAATAGGCTAGTCTCTCCTTTCATTTTCTTGTGTCTACCATTTTAACATTAATATACGTTGAGGCCCATGTAGTCAGGTTAGTTGGAAAACCAATAATTCATAGCATTTAATGGAGACTCACCAGATTCATAGTGACCTGAGGTCAACAGGACATACACCACATTTCCCCAGCTCCAATTACTGGATTACTCACTCCACAGAGAATTTGCAGCTTTTCAAACCTTTTTTCTAGTCTCTATTTTCACTATATTTTCTCCTCCTTTTGAATACTGACAAGGGCTCATTCAAACTGCTAAGCCCTATACACAATGGAGGACTAGCAATGTTAGGTCCAGAAAGCTCCAATATTACTCTAGTTGTTCCTCATTCATTCCCTTGGGGTTAACTATTTGTAAAATGATAGTAGCTTTCAGGGGCTTCCCTGGTAGTTTAGCTGGTAAAAATCCACCTGCAATGCAGGAGACTCCAGTTCAATTCCTAGGTCAGACTGATTCCCTGGAGAATGGATAGGCTACCCACTCTGGTATTCTTGGGCTTCCCTGGTGGTTCAAATGGTAAAGAATCCGCCTGAAGTGCAGGAGAGCTGAGTTTGATCCTTGAGTTGGGAAGATCCCCTGGAGGATAGTATGACAACTCAGTCCAGTATTCTTTCTGGAGAATCCCCATGGACAGAGGAGCTTGACAGGCTACAGTCCATGGGGTTGGAAAGAGTCGAACACGACCAAGTGACTAAGCATAGCTCAGCACAGTATCTTTCATATTCTTTCCCCATTCAGTGCACTCTTGAGATATTTTGACTTCAACATGCATTTAATTTATTAAAACTTTCTTAAATCTGTTATCATCCACTGTACCTGCTTCTCCATACTGCTCATAATTATAAATGCAAAGTGGATCACCAAAAGGATAATGAATAAAAAATGATTATAGTATTTATTGTTGTTCAGTCACTAAATCATGTCCAACTTTTTGCGACCTCATAGATGGCAGCACACCAGGCTTCCCTGTCCTTCGCTATCTCCTGGAGTTTGCTCACACTCAAGTCCATTGAGTCAATGATACCATCCAACCATCTCATTCTCTGCCCTCAGTCTTTCCCAGCACCAGGGTCTTTTTCACTGGTATTGTCTAATTTAGATTACCAAAGGATAAAAATAAAAGATAATAGTGTAACGTACACTGATTTTAAAAGAGCAAACTCTGATGTCAAACTAAAGCTTACTATGGTTAAATAGACTGAAAGGGAAAGAAATCTGAGAATACAATTCAGAACTTTAAATATCCACAAATTGGTTCAATTTCACTAAATTTCTGGACTTTTGCCTTAAACTAGCTCAATGGGAGTTGATAACTTATTGTCTCTTATGCTGTCAATCATGTTATATAAGGAGTCTACAATGGTGAGGCTGGGCTGGAAGAAAAAAGAGCTGGCAAATTGCCAGATTTAAACTTTCAAAAAACAGAGGGAGAAAAATCTACTTTAACAATAGCATGTCTGTCAATCCAGAAAATGTAGGTGCTGAACTCAGGAAATCAAAGAACTGTCTGGTGAAAATATGAAGGTTGAACCTGTAACAGATATGAAGCAGAAACTCTCTTGTTATCTCCACTTACACACAATAAGCAAAATCAAATGAAGTATTTCCATGCCTGAAGACAGTTCCCGATGCTTTTAGAAAGAATAGTAATTTTTCTGAACAAAGATACACACATTTGATAATTGTACCCAAATTTGAAGGACCAGACATTTGAAATTCCAGGTTCCTTGACTTAAATCTATTGTTATCATTGGGAAAACAAGTAAATAATTAAATGCCATTTTGGAGAAACTTTTCTCAAGTTTTTTCCCTTATAAACAAATAAAAACATACCTCACTTTGTCCAATGCTCTCTTCATTTAATAATAATCATTTGATTTAAAACATTGCCTCTCACCAAGGTGGTCAAACCATTTTATATGTATGTCAGTTCATCATAGAGACCTGTATGCATGCATGCTCAGTCACTCAGTTGTGTCCTACTCTTTGTGACTCCATGGACTGTAACCTGCCAAGTTCTTCTGTCTATGAAATTCTCCAGGCAAGAATACTGGAGTGGGTTGCCATTTCCTCCTCCAGGGTATGTATCTTCCTGACTCAGAGATGGAACTGGCGTCTCCTGCATTATAGGTGGATTCTTCACCACTGAGCCACTGGGGAAATCCAATAAGGACTACAGATAGTCATTAAAAATTTAGTGCTCTACTATGGTGGATTCATGTCAATGTATGGCAAAGCCAATAGAGTATTGTAAAGTAAAATTTAAAAAATAAATCAATTAATTAAAAAAAAATTTAGTGTTCTACAGAAGTTAGAAAACAAACAAACAAGCAATGCACAGTCAATTCTTTTGTGAGTTTTTTTTTTTTTTATTGTATCTGATTTACAAAATAAAAATTTGACCTGCAGTTACAGTTTTGATCTTCAGGTGATCAATTGTAAGATGATATATGATTTCTCCTAGAGAGCGTTAGCTTAAAAGAAGGGCAATTTATAACATATCTCCCATTCATCCCATCTGTTTCCTAAGCCAAGATGCACGAGTACACTGGCCCAACCTACCAACTTTCTCTTAACTTTATACAGTTAGAGAATATCAGGAGAATGGGGGCAAGGTACGCAGACATCTGAATGCAGCATCTTCAATTTACCAGTGTTTTACCACATTTGTGTCCTATGAATAACAGTGTATGTTCATTTTTATGGTTAAAAAATTTGTTTAAAAATCACATATCAGCACTCCCAGGTACTTCTTAATTTAAAATTAATCATGGTGAGTCTTTCTACTTAAAAGAGCACCCTCATTCCAGCTAGAAAAGCAGTATGAGATAATTATATTTCAATGATATAGTTAAGAAGAAACCTAATTAAAGAAATGAAAAAATAAAAATAGAATACAAATAAAATAAAATAAATCAGTGTTTGAGTTGTTCAATGTCTCAGTTATGTCCAGGGACCCCATGCACTGCAGCACTCCAGGCTTACAGTTGTCCATCTCCAACTCCCAGAGCTTGCTCAAACTCATGTCCATCAAGTTGGTGATGCCATCCAACCATCTCATCCTCTGTCATCCCCTTCTCCTGTCTTCAATCTTTCCCAACATCAGGGTCTTTTCCAATGAATCGGCATTTCACATCAGGTGACCAAAATATTGGAGCTTCAGCATCAGTCCTTCCGGTGAGTATTCAGGATTGACTTCCTTTAGGATTGATTGGTTTGTTCTCCTTTCAGTCCAAGGGACTCTCAGGAGTCATATCCAACGTCACAGTTCAAAAGCATCAATTCTTTGGTGTTCAGCCTTCTTTATGGTCCAAGAAAGAGAAAAACACATTTGTTTTTTGAACTAGATTAACTAAGGCTTTGAGAATCTACCAGTTAATATGAAAGCAAATTTGAGTGTCTAGGATCTGAAGCAGTGTAATTCCAATTAGCAAGTTCATAGTAACTAAATTCCCTTACCCCGTGGCTTCATAGACCTGCCTGAAATAGCTCATCTAGGTGAAGGTTGCTGCATGTTAAAATCCACACAAGTCATTTGGGACACACTGACATTTTTTTTTCCCTTTCAAGTGCTGTTAATCTAATGGAATGAAAATAAAGGATAATGGAATTATATATTTCTAATTAGAGTGATGCACCTAGGAAATCTATGAAGACCCCAAATGTTTGCTGACAATTGAACTACACTTTCATTAATTAATTTGCATTAGTATAAAATTAGAGAGAGGCTATATTTCTTTTGTCTTTTCAACAGGAATGGAGACCCATGACCTTATTCTTTTAAATTGGCATACTAAGTAATTGCATGTTGAGTTATCACATATTGAATCTTTGCAAATGGCCTTTAATAATAATCTACCAAAAGATAACTTTAGTCTTGGAAAACTTTATAAAAATAATTACTTATTTACTCTCCATTTATAATATAAATTAACAGAACCTGTAGCATACAAGTTAGAGGAATTAGTCCTCCTAAGTCTGCAACTACTTTTGTGGTGTGAACATCATCAAGTGTATCAGTTCAGTTCAGTTCAGTTGAGTCTCTCAGTCATATCCGACTTTGGAATCCCATGAATCACAGCACGCCAGGCCTCCCTGTCCATCACCAACTCCCGGAGTTTACCCAAACTCATGTCTATTGAGTCGGTGATGCCATCCAGCCATCTCATCCTCTGTCATTCCCTTCTCCCCCTGCACCCAATCCCTCCCAGCATCAGGGTATTTTCCAATGAGTCAACTTTTTGCATGAGGTGGTCAAGTGTATCAAACTCTCCTTAAATCTTTATTTTCTGATTTTCAAATTGGAAGAATGTGTAGTAAAGCCTGATTTAATCTTCAGCAAATCCGTTTATATACCCAATAGGGCACACGCCAGCCTGGTAAAATGCAACTCTACAACTAGTTTATGGCCAAGGAAGTGTTGGCAGATATTATGAAAGCCAGTTACTGGCACTGTTCATAAAATCTTCTCACAAACAATACTCTATTCACTCTTCTTTCTGTAGGAACTCTGGAAATGAACTGAAAATAATAGAACTTTAAGACTAATACCAGGGATTTCTAACGTATAGCTGATAACATCTATTCATTTAGATCAGAAATCTGTTTTGAACTTTATGTGGATGAACTAAATAGATATTATGTTGTGCTCTTTTGTTTTTTCCTACCACAGTAGTTACTATTACCTCAGCTCTTAGATCCAAAATAATCCTTTAATGTTGCCATTTGACTCTATGGTTAAAGTCTATAGCTGACTGTACATAGCTGAGAAAAAAAAAAAAACATAATTTTACTTTTATATATGCTTTAGAATGTCAGAAATAAATATTTGTGTAAAATGTATTCTTCATTCAATTCACTTATCTCACAATGAAGCAAAGNACTTAGAGCAGTGCCTACCTTGCACATAGTAAACACTCAATACTTACGAGAAAGAATGAATGCTACCAGCAGCTCAGAGATGGAAATGGGCTGTCTACTTTCCTTTAATGACAAGTTACCACATTTACTAAACTTCCTTGAGGAAAAACAGTAATAGAATCTCACCCAGAAGGTGACTCATTCCCAGGCTTCACGACCATGTTAATGTAAAGTTGGTGCTAAGGACAAAAGGCTAAGAGCAAAATCATGCAGTGGGGAAAGCAACAGACCAGAACTCACAGAGCTGGGTTCTGCCTCACGTCTGCCATGTAGTAATCCTAAGAATTCTAAGTGTTATCACCTACAGAACAAAAGCAACAGCCCATTTGTCTCTTCAGAGTTGTGAAAACAAAATCATACAAAAATGTTGAAAGAAACCTTACAAAAGGATGAAGTGAGACATATGTCTAAAGTACAAAAGACCTTTAAAAGAATCTCAACATTCTCTAGAAAAATTTGTGAAAAATTCATCATGAAGTTATTAATTCAACTAAAGCTCAATTCTGAAAACTTTTCTGAAAACCGCATAAAATATTTAACATTTCTGATCATGTAAATAACATGTTAATTATTGGAAAAAAACCAAACCTTGAAAAAAACAGAAATGTATTCCTAGAAGAGAAAAGAATACAGAATACAAATAAAATTACTCATGATACCAATTCCCTAAGCCTAAAGACTTAGCACTCTGGCATATGTCCTTTTCCTTTCCTTGCATGTATAATCACTCTCACNAAAACCAAACCTTGAAAAAAAACAGAAATGTATTCCTAGAAGAGAAAAGAATACAGAATACAAATAAAATTACTCATGATACCAATTCCCTAAGCCTAAAGACTTAGCACTCTGGCATATGTCCTTTTCCTTTCCTTGCATGTATAATCACTCTCACCACTGGATACTAGCTATTTTCAGTTTTTCACTACTATAAGCAATGTTGAGTGGCTATCTTTACACATATCATATTATGGAAATACCTTTTTAAGAGCTGTGTATACATCCATCTCCACTTGCATCACAAACAAGTTAGATGAACCAATGAGTTGTTTCATGACATTTATACTAGAAAAGATAAAACAGAAGTAGTGAGCCTCTCTTTATACAAAAGTTAAAGACCCTGGTGGAACTGAAAACGTTTTTAAAAGTCTTTTTTATCAAAAGAAAAAAAAAAATAAAATAAAATAAAAAAATAAAAGTCATTGAGGACTTATCTTTTTGCCAGGCACTGTGATTAGCCATTTTCAAATATTATTTCCTTCAGTCTTCACAAAATCTAAATCACTATGGAACTTGGCTTTTAAATATTTGTCTTATTTTATTGTTATTCTTTTTCTAGAGAAAGATAACAGGCTAATTGTAGAGTGCTAACTAGAGAAATAATTAAAGGTGCATAAAATGTATATCATATATTGGATTGGCCAAAAAATTCATTCAAGATTTTTACTTTTCATGAAGACCCTAATGAATATTTTGGCCAACCCAATATATTATAGATGCAAATAGATGTAGAGAAAAATATATATTTATTTATTTCAGTTCTTCCAATGTTGTATACATTCCAGACACTGTATAAAAATATTTGCATACATTACTCTCTGAGTCAATAAACTGACACTCAAAAATGGTATGCAGTTTTCCTAAAGCTATATATGTCTCACAGAGAGGAAGTTTCAGAGTGAGGCTTTGAACCTAGCACTTTGTGACTACAAAGCCTACCACAGTCTTCTCCAGTTATTACTAAAGGGTCTACTGTAGAGTATTGTCTTCTCTAGATATTTATTATCTTTAGATTTATTTCTTCATGAGGCTTAAATATGTTTTGTTTTATTTTGACTATATGACTATTTCAGCTTAAGGAAAACAAAGAAGAAACTGTTTATAAATTCTCAACGACCTTTAAAGCAGAAACAGCTGTTGGGTTACATTGGTCTTGAGTGAATACAGACATCTCTGAGATGGATAGACTTTAGAATTCACGTGCATTGTCATCTTACTCTTTGAGAAAACATGGAGAAAGCTGTGGGGACTAATTTATTGCATTTTTAAAATAAAAGTAAATGCCATAGCGTAATACAAAGTGACAGTCTGATTACATTCACTGATGAACCTGGTTCCTGAATTTCTATTGATAGTGATAAATAATCCCAAGGAGAGTTAGGTCCTCACCTTTGAAGACTGTTTCTGAAAGGTGAATGATATACGGATCCATTTTGGGGAGAATCTACTCATAACCCCCTAGTTAAATCATTTTAATATACTGTTATGGATCTAGTTTTAGATCCCTTACACTTATAGTCTTTATATAACCAAAAACAAAGACAAATACAAGTATTAACTACAAGCTAACCTACAAAGCCAGCCCATTTCAAATTAATAACATTAATTTAATTTAAAGGAAGACTTATTTTGTGGAATTTAAATTGTTGCCCATATATGAATATGGTACTAACTGCTATGGTTATACGGACTCTTGAATTTGTTTTGTATTTATTACATAGCCCTAGGGGTGATGCAATTTCCCCATTGTTTTTTGTATTCAAATCCCTGGGTGATTTTAATTCAAACAAGCTATCAAATAATATTTTCAATAACTTTCTTAGATATTATCATTAGTATAGCAAGCCTATGATTATTTTTTTCTTTCAGTTTTTAGATATAATTGAAATACAGCACTGTATAAGTTTATAATGTAAAGCATAATGATTTGACTTAAATACATCAAGAAATTACCACAATAAGTTCAGTGAATATCCGTCATCTTGTATAGGTATAAAAGAGAAAAAGAAAATGTCTTTTCATTATGATAACAGCACAAAATGTACTCTCTTGATAATTTTCACATATAATATATAGCAGTGTTAATTATATAAATCATGTGTACCTTACATCCTTGATGTATGGCAAAACCAATATAGTATTGTAAAGTAAAATAAAGTTAAAAATAATAATAATAAAGAAATAAAATTTGCAACAAAAAATAAAAAATTTTAAAAATGATTATGCAAATAAAGTACTTGACAGAAAAAAAAAAAATCTGTTTAGACTGTCATGGGGATTTTCCAGGCAAGGTTGCCATGCCCTTCTCCAGGGTAACTTCCCAACCCAGGGATCAAACCCAGGTCACTTGCAATGCAGGTGGATTCTTTACCATCTGAGCCACCACGGAAGCCCACATTACTTCCCTAGGACTTATTTAATATCTTACAACCAGAAACCTATAACTTTGGACACCTTCATCCAGTTCTCTCTCCCCTTACCTGCTGCTATGGTAACCACAAATCAGATCTCTGTTTCTCTTTGTTTGTTTTTAAAGTTTAATTGACCTGTAAAACTCTTTTAGTTTCTGGTGCACAGTAAAATGATTAAATATTTCTGTACTTTCAAATTGACCCTCACAGTGAGTCCAGTTATCGTATGTCACCATATGAAGATATCGCATGGTTATTGAACATATTCCCTACACTGTACATTGCATGACTCATTTATTTGCACCTGGAACTTGTGCCTCTTAATCTTCCTTTTTTATATCTGTCTTCTTCCTCTCTCTCCCTTCTGGCCACCGTGTTTGTTCTCTGTATTTATAGTTATTCTTGCTTTGTTAGATTCCACAGATAAGTGAAATTACAGACTGGGGTGTTTTTCTCAGACTTATTTTACTCAGTATAACACACTTTAGGTTCATCCATGTGATCACAAATAGCAAAATTTCATTCTTTTTTATGGTTGAACAGTATTTCACATCTTCTTTGTCCATTCATGTGTTGGTGAGCACTTAGATTGCATCCGTATCTTGACAATTGTTAATAATGCTGCAATGAACATAGAAGTGCCCATATCTTTTCTAATCAGCTTTTTTTGTTTTCTTTGAAAAAATATTCAGGATTGGAACCCTCTGCAATTTAACAGAGCTATTTGGCAACCAAGAATATTTTAAATAAAGGGGATTCGCTCTCTTTGAGTTTTTTTGAAGCAAACTCTAAGACAAAAGTTTACATATTAATGGTTTCTTTGGAAGTGTGATTTTCTGGAGTCAGAATAAAGGCCCTTGAAGCAGAGAGAAAACATGTGAAAGTTCATCCAAACTTATGTTACTGAATTGGCCACCTCAAGGGAATACTGTATGCTCAATCCAAGAGAGTTCTAAGAAGCCTCTGGTGTGTTTCAAAATCACCCATCTCAGAAGTAAAAAGGGAAATCATTCATCACTGGTTCATCCTCCAACAAGTAAGTACTGTGCCTACAAGACTGCCAGACCCTTCCTGGGGCACTCTAAGTGAAAGGAGATCTCGGGGCAGAAAGTCAGAGGACTTGCTGTGTATTTGGAAGTTTCTGTCTGATTGCACTAGTGCAACCAAAGACTGTGAAACTGTCCACAGCAGCGGTGGCTGGAATAAGATATGAGACCAAGGGAAACTGAAGCCATGCACAGAGGCTTTACCATTCCCTCAGACACTAAAATCTTAGATGATTTGGAATATTATATCTTTCTATGATTAAAATAATCAACATTCACTTAAAATTTGTCATAGAGGTCACATGGGGACACCCTGTTGAGAAACATTCTTATCATATCTTATTCATGAGTGTCTCAATTATTCAGTGAGTCTAACTATAGTGCTCAAAATATCTGTATACCTGTTGCCTTAGAGATGTTTGTCAATGCAAGTTCTCAGAAAAAAGAATAGACACTTTTTCAAAATAATAGATTCTCTTTATTGAATTCAACATACTTTCTCAAATTTTCCTTTTGTTTATTCTGCTATATTCTTGGAATTCAAAAATGACCAGACCACAAACACTAGATGTCCCAAAGTCTTGCTGGGAAAGCAAGTACCTAAACCCCAAATCTTATTGGATTCCATAGCTGGCATATACTCAAAGTGATTGTGAGACCATAATGTGTGTTTTCTACATACAAAGAACATATTTCATATAAACAATGGATATTCAAAAAATGGGCAGCTTAATTTCAAATGTGTAGCAAGGATAACAATGCAAGCACATTACAGGAAGGGAAAATGAAAGGATTTTCCATGACCAGTTTAGGCTGGAATTTTTATTTGAGGTAGTGAGAGGGTGGAATTGTTCCTTTGATCTAATTATCATAGTAAACCCATGCAAGTTATGTTAAGTCTAGGGACTGAAAATCACCCCTTAGCTTAATTCCAGTTAAATTAGATTGAGAAAAATGGAATTGTGAGTTTTTAAATTTATTTTTAATCCATATTTTCATTATTAATAAGCAAAATTTAGAAATATTTTCTATCATAGTAGCACTGGTTTTTGCCAAGATGCAAATAAATGCACACACACACACACATACACATAACCATTCAGATATGTATATATGTATATATATATATATATATATACATACATAAACAAATGAGTATATTTGTATGTCGTGAAGTCACTCAGTCGTGTCCAACTCTTTGCGACCTCATGGGCAGTAGCCTGCACCAGGTCCTCCATCCATGGGATTTTTTAGGCAAGAGTACTAGATTGGGTTGCCATTTCCTTTTCCAGGGAATCTTCCAGATCCAGGGATCAAACCCAGGTCTCCCGCATTGTAGACAGTTGCTTTACCATCTGAGGCACCAGGGCTGTAATAAATATCAAGGGTGAAAGTACTTTTTTAGGGCTAGTAAACTTTTGTGCATAATTTTAAAAAAAGAAAAAGACTAGATAAAACAATCCTGCCTCCTAGAAATGTTAAAGACTAAATCAAAAGCCTAATGAAGCATAAAAATATTGAGTAAACTAATTCTTTAATACGGCTCTGATAGCCAACTGCTTTCAGATATACAAGTATAGACATTTATTCTCACTTACTTTACATAAATAATGTGGTGTAATTACTACCACTCTCATGCTTCTTTGGTGGCATTATTTTTGCATATAAAATAATATTGATCAGAACAAAATTCCATGGCATTGTGTCTTTTGGACTCTGTGGGAGAGGGCGAGGGTGGGATGATATGGGAGAATGGCATTGAAACATGTAAATTATCACATGTGAAATGAATCGTCAGTCCAGGTTCGATGCATGATACAGGATGCTCGGGGCTGGTGCAGTGGGATGACCCAGAGGGATGGGATGAGGAAGGAAGTGGGAGCAGGTTCAGGATTGGGAACACATGTACACCCATGGCAGATTCATGTGAACCTATGGCAAAACCAATACAGTATTATAAAGTAAAATAAATAAATAAAACTGAAAAAATAGCTGTATGGTGTACATTAAAATTTCATAATCTTCCATGACTTCTGAGATAGCAATGCTGGGCTCACTGAAATACAGTTTCTAATTCATATGCCAATGCTGGTCATCTCTGTTTTAAGTAGACTCTTTGGGTAGATCACAGTGGTTTTTATTAGTGTTTTTAGTTAATGTGGTTTATTTGTATATTTGCCTCTTTCTATATATGTTTAAGCTTAAAAAAAGAAAAAAATACCAATTAGCTCTTAATGCTCCCTGTTTTGGGATACTCAAGCTACCATAGAGAACACCATAGACCGGATAATTGAAACAACAAAATTTCATTTTCACACAGCTCTGAGGAATGGAATATCCAAGTTCAAGATGCTGGACAATTTGGTTCCTGGTGAGTTATTTCTTCTGGGCTTACAGATGTTCACCTTCTCACTGTGAACTCAAGAGGCAGAGATGGGGGAGAGAGGTGTGGCATGTCTTTCTCTTCTTAAAGGGCACCACCCCATCAGGTTAGGGCCCCACATTTATGACCTTTATAACCATATTTTGGGCTCCAAAATCACTGCAGATGGTGACTGCAGCGATGAAATTAAATAGCACTTACTCCTTGGAAGGAAAGCTATGATCAAACTAGACAGCATATTAAAAAGCAGAGACATTACTTCGCCAATAAATGTCTGCCTCGTCAAGGCTATGGTTTTTCCAGTAGTCATGTATGGATGTGAGAGTTAGACTATAAAGAAAGCTGAGCACCGAAGAATTGATGCTTTTGAACTGTGGTGTTGGAGAAGACTCTTGAGAGTCCCTTGGACTGCAAGGAGATCCAAAAGGAGATCCATCCTAAAGGAGGTCAGTCTTGGGTGTTCATTGGAAGGACTGATGTTTAAGCTGAAAGTCCAACATTATTTTGGCCACCTCATGCAAAGAGCTGACTCATTTGAAAGACCCTGATGCTGGGAAAGATTGAGGGCGGGAGGAGAAAGGGATGACAGAGGAAGAGATGGTTGGATGGCATCACTGACTCAAAGGACATGAGTTTGGGTGGACTCTGGGAGTTGGTGATGGACAGGGAGGCCTGGTGTGCTGTAGTCCATGGGGTCACAAAGAGTTGGACACAAGTGAGCAACTGAACTGAATTGAACTGAACTTCATGACCTCATTTAAAATTAATCCCCTCCTCAGAGGCCCTGTCTCCAGTGATAATCACACTGGAAGTTAAGGCTTTGGTCTATGAGTCTGGGAAGACACATTGCCCTTCAGCTGTGTCCAGCTCTCTGTGACCCTGTGAATTTGTAGTCTGTCAGGCTCTTCTGCCTTGTGCAGAGTCTCTAGGCAAGAATACTGGAGTGGGCTGCCATACTCACCTCCAGTAGAACTTCCCAACCCAAGGATCAAATCCGCATCTCGTACACCTCCTGCATTGACAAATGGGTTCTTTACCACTATTGCCACCTGGGAAGCCCCTTCAGACAATAACACTTTCTTAAATCTAAAATGTATTTTATAGTAACTCTACAATGCTTACCTCCTGCATCATCTAGTCCAGTCAGCATTATCTCTTCCCTCTCTCTAGAAGCTCTTATTTAATACCAATCCATAATGTTAAGGATGGAGAATCTGATAACTATTAGGAAGATGCACCTGAATAACTTCTATTTATTTGGCATCTACAGTCTTCTAGGCACTCTGCATCCATTGCCACTCTCATCCCTTACCACCATTCCATGACAGGTATATTATAGTACATTGTACATTTTCTAGATAAAGAACCTAAGGCTTATAGAGGTCAGTTGCTTTTTTCCTCGTTTGAGCCATTATATAATAAATGATATTTCTGCCACTCCTCAGATATTTAGAACAAAAGCTTTGGAAATGCAGTTTAGATTTTCTCCAGGAGGACGTTGATCTGCCATGCTATTACCTTTTTCACCTTCAAGCTGATTCTATCAATCTGACTTTCATCCACTTTAAAGATGTGAATATCTATTATAAAATACAATGAACATTTAATACGGTAGCTTTTGAAATCTCTGTGCTGCGTTCCTTTAATGAATCAGTGTGTATAAAGAAACAGGGAGGAAGGGTGAGATTTCAGAGTAATACTTTCTATTAAAATGCATGCTTTATGTCTAATGTGTGAAAACTATGACCCTAAATTTCCCCCAAAAGGTTTGGTTCTTCCGTGTATTTGTTTCTAATAAGTTCTCGATGTGATGAGGTCAAGTTGAATCATTGTCAATATCAATAGAACATGGCTAGTGGATTATCATTGCCTTGGAGAGAACTTTTTCTCTTTTCACTGGAATTTTTCTGGTGTCTCATCCCTCAGAGAAACAACACTTGCCAGCTCATTTTACATCCTTTGTCTCCTACTTTCACCCCCAAATACATAACAGCTGATGATCCGCATCCNTGTCAATATCAATAGAACATGGCTAGTGGATTATCATTGCCTTGGAGAGAACTTTTTCTCTTTTCACTGGAATTTTTCTGGTGTCTCATCCCTCAGAGAAACAACACTTGCCAGCTCATTTTACATCCTTTGTCTCCTACTTTCACCCCCAAATACATAACAGCTGATGATCCGCATCCTAGTGTAACACACCCCAGCAGGGAGACCAAGCAAGAACTTTCCAGTGTAGGTGGGATTAAACACGAACGATAATTCAAGGTTTGAACTGAACCGTCAAGACAGACACGTCCTGATGTAAAATGAGAATAAAATGAGAATATCATCATTTTAGTACCATAAATAGAAAGTAGATGTTGTGTCCACATGAACTGTAGCCTGCCAGGCTCCTCTGTCCGTGGGATTTCCCAGCCAAGACTACTGGAGTGGGTTGCCATTTCCTTCTCCAGGGGATCTTCCTGACGCAAGGATGAAACCTGCGTCTCTTGCATCTCCTGCATTGCCGGAGGATTCTTTACCACTGGGCCACCTGGGAAGCCCAGATCCCAGCTACTCATTTTTAAAAGGTACCTATTTTCTTTGCTTTCCAGAATTCATTCCTGTCAAAACTTCTGGTTTTCTATGCCCTCCCAAAATTTTTAATGAGATATGCTGTAAAGTTTCAGTCTTGATTTAAAATAAATTTTTTCTAAGTAGCTGGATGCACGAACTCATGTACTTCCTGGTACAAGAGTTAGATTTGATTCCTAGTATTGGAGTGACGTTGCCTACAGTGTTAGGTCTACAAACTCAGGACAAAATAGCAAACAAAAAGAAAGAAATGTTTGTTTCACAATGGCTGTATCAGTCTGCTGAAGCTGCCTAAAAAAATATCAAAGAGTTGATGGCTTATACCAGGGTCCCCAACCTCTGGGATTGAATGCCTAATGACCTGAGGTGAAGTTGATGCAATAGTAATAGAGGCAAAGTGCACAATAAATGCAATGTGCTTGAATCATCCCCAAATCATCCCCTTCCCCAGGGTCAGTGGAAAAATTGTCTTCCATGAAACAAGTCTCCAGTGCCAAAAGATTGGGGACCACTGGCTTATACAACAGAAATTTATTTTATCACAGATCTGGAGACTGGAAGGTCAAGATCTAGGTGACACAGGAGTGGTGTCTGCCTAGAGCTCCCCGCTTGGGTTGTAGACAGCTGCCTTTTGCTGTGAACACCCATGGCCTCTTTGTGCATGCATAGAAGGAACAGGGGAAGCAAACCCTTTCTCTTATAAGGATATCTATGTCCTTCCCCCTTATAACCTTATTTAACCTTAATTGCTTCTGTCTCTAAAGAAAGCCACACTGGGTAAGGGGGTGGTTAGGTCTTCAAGGCTGGGATTTTGAAGGCTCACAACCACTCAGGTCATAGCAACAACCAAAGATAAAATGCACATCTAGTTCATTTAGGAAAAATTCACTTTGTCAGTTCTATCCTTATATAATATTTCATACTAGGCACGTGCGCTCAGATATACACATGCAATTAATTCATCTTCCCCAAAAGAAGTACAGTTAAAAGTAATTGCTTGATGTGTGTACAGTCGCATGGTAATTGTGTAGATGAAACTATCTCTGTAATCCTAGCCTGCGTGTGGACTCTTAGGGATTCTGAACAGCTGTCTCTGTTTCTGTAACCCTGTGGAGGTGTGGACAGCTACATTTGTCCTTTTAAGAAGGAAATAAAATCATCATACTTTTTTTTTAAACTGTTTACAGCACAGATGCTTCTAATGAAGAGCTTTATGTTTACACTTGGCCTGATTGCAGGCAAATATTTGGTTTGTTCAGAAGCAGAAAGATGGCTCAAACTCTTTTAGAATGATGATGGGAGACACCTTTTCTAAGTACATTTGTGTTCTAATCCTGACTTTGATTCTAATTAGTAAGGGAAGGTTGCTTTAGTTTCCTGCATGAAGCTTCTTCCCACTTCAGTCCTTTTTGTCTCCAACAGAAGGGTGTAAACTTCTATTTCCCTAGTACCTGTAAAAATGCTTAGTGCCTTCAGATATTCAGCTAACATTGGTGGAATAAATGGTGAAATGGCATTATTAATAATGAAAAGTATCAAAATTGAAGATACTATCCAATTGTGAGCTATTGTCATATAATTATTCTTTACTTGGAAAGCTTCATAGGCAGTATAACAATTACCTTGTTAAACTTCAGCTGAAATAAATACACTTTTAAGTACATTTAAAAATTATTTATTTATTTAGCTATCAGTTCAGTTCAGTCACTCAGTCATGTCCAACTCTTTGCGACCCCATGAATTGCAGCACGCCAGGCCTCCCTGTCCATCACCAACTCCTGGAGTTTACTCAGATTCACGTCCATCGAGTCAGTGATGCCATCCAGCCATCTCATCCTCGGTTGTCCCCTTCTCCTCCTGCCCCCAATCCCTCCCAGCATCAAAATATTTTACAATGAGTCAACCCTTCACACGAGGTGGCCACAGTACTGGAGTTTCAGCTTTAGCATCATTCCTTCCAAAGAAATCCCAGGGCTGATCTCCTTCAGAATGGACTGGTTGGATCTCCTTGCAGTCCAAGGGACTCTCAAGAGTCTTCTCCAACACCACAGTTCAAAAGCATCAATTCTTCGGCACTTAGCCTTCTTCACAGTCCAATTCTCACA
>SJYV01034926.1:919605-957485 GCA_006410875.1 Neotragus pygmaeus | reverse complement strand
ACCATAGCCTTGACTAGACGGACCTTAGTCAGGAAAGTAATGTCTCTGCTTTTGAATATACTATCTAGGTTGGTCATAACTTTTCTTCCAAGGAGTAAGTGTCTTTGAATTTCAAGGCTGCAGTCACCATCTGCAGTGATTTTGGAGCCCAAAAATGTAAAGTCTGACACTGTTTCCCCATCTATTTCCCATGAAGAGATGGGATCGAATGCCATGATCTTCGTTTTCTGAATGTTGAGCTTGAAGCCAACTTTTTCACTCTCCTCTTTCGCTTTCATCAAGAGGCTTTTTAGTTCCTCTTCACTTTCTATGCTGGGTCTTAACTGCAGCAAGAGGAATCTTTGATCTTTAGTGAAGGCCTATGAACTCTTAGTTGTGGCACGTGAGATCTACTTCCCTGCTGCTGCTGCTGCTGCTAAGTCACTTGAGCCGTGTCCAACTCTGTGCGACCCCATAGATGACAGCCCACCAGGCTTCCCCATCCCTGGGATTCTCCAGGCAAGAACACTGGAGTGGGTTGCCATTTCCTTCTCCAATGCATGAAAGTGAAAAGTGACAATGAAGTCACTCAGTTGTGTCCAACTCTTAGCGACCCCATGGACTGCAGCCTACCAGGCTCCTCCGTCCGTGAGATTTTCCAGGCAAGAGTACTGGAGTGGGTTGCCATTGACTTCTCTGCTACTTCCCCGACCAGGGATCAAACCATGGTTCGTTCTACCTCCTGCATTGGGAGCTAAGAGTCTTAGCCACTGGACCACCAGGAAAGTGCCAAGGTATCTTTTAATTTGCCTACTACTGTGATAGAATTCTTTAATTATGTTCCCATTCTAGAACATGAATGGGAAAATATATAAAATGAATCAATACTTTTACATACTATATTTTATTACTATAAAGGTAGATAGTAATAACTCAAAAGAGAATGCATTATTTTTAAATGAGGTTCAATATTCACACAGACACAAAACTGCCAAGAACTGGAAGCTGCCTTGAAATAGATGAGCAGTCCAGATAAGAATTTGTCATGGCTAAAGCTTTTCACTTGTTGCTTCCAGAGGAATGTATCAAGGAGGACATTTTCATCCTATCTTGTAGATGCTGTGCACAGATCACTAAGTTAACGTTGATAGTTAGCACGGCTTGGCATGAGAATTCAGGTAACTGAATATAAGTGCCTCCTGACAGTCATGCAGGCCCGCTTTGGGGATGTGCGGCTGAGCTGTTTCCATAGGTGAGAGGGCAGTTCTCTTAGCATGTGGTGTGCATAGTTATGTTCTCAGGGCCTTTTGGAGGCCAACTGACTTCTCCATTTCAATGACTACCAAAGAGTTCTTTATGGAAATTTGCCTTTCTTTGCAGAGCATCGCCTGTTTGTTCCCTCAGCCCCTTCTCTCTGCTCTTTTTTAACCTGCTCTGCGCCCTGGGAGGCTGTCCTGTGTGTTTACATCAATGGATCAATCCCCTTGCTTTCTGGTTTCCTGTGGGATTCGGATTGTGCAGGCAGAGCTCGAGAAAGATTGGAGGGAGAAAGGATAAAAATTTTCCTCACACTCTGCCTGCAGGTTACTGTTCTTGGTGCCTTTTTTTCCTTCTTCTTCTTAAACTTCCAAGACTTCATTTATTTGTCCATAGAAGGTAGCCCCGGGCTGACCTTTTTTTACTTTTCATACTTGAAGGAAGCTGCGACCCAGTTCTACTTCTGGGGATGTAGCCAGACTCGTGGTAGGGGAGCCAAGCCCTTTCCTAGACATGGCCCTCTGGTGACAAGCGTGTGCCAACTCACATGCAGACTAACCCCTCCACACAGCTTTTGTCATTTTCAGTACTCCCTCACCCACTTAACCTTTCTGGAAATAGAAATAGCCCTGCTAAAACCAGCTATGGTATGAGATCCTGTCACTGGTTGCTTTCAACAGGCATTAAATTATCCTCAAATTTTCAGTTTCATTATACCAACTGGGTTCTACTATAGTTATGACTATATATTTATTCATAACCGAAAAACAGAAGCATCATCCCTATGCGTCTTCCCCAAAATGGTATATGAATTTTGGAACCAGCATGATGGCCTCAAGGAGTATCAATAATATAACTAGAAGGCTGAAGAATTGATGCTTTTGAACTATGGTGTTGGAGAAGACTCTTGAGAGTCCCTTGGACTGCAAGGAGATTCAACCAGTCCATTCTGAAGGAGATCAGCCCTGGGATTTCTTTGGAAGGAATGATGCTAAANGAAGAAGGCTGAGCGCCGAAGAATTGATGCTTTTGAAGTGTGGTGTTGGAGAAGACTCTTGAGAGTCCCTTGGACTGCAAGGAGATTCAACCAGTGCATTCTGAAGGAGATCAGCCCTGGGATTTCTTTGGAAGGAATGATGCTAAAGCTGAAACTCCAGTACTTTGGCCACCTCATGCGAAGAGTTGACTCATCGGAAAAGACTCTGATGCTGGGAGGGATTGGGGACCGGAGGAGAAGGGGACAACAAAGGATGAGATGGCTGGATGGCATCACGGATTCAATGAACATGAGTCTGAGTGAACTCTGGGAGATGGTGATGGACAGGGAGGCCTGGCGTGCTGCGATTCATGGGCTTGCAAAGAGTCAGACACGACTGAGGTACTGAACTGAACTAGTCTTAATAAAATAGAAATGTTTATCAATTCTTGGTTGTATGCAAGTCTCTATTGAAATACCTAAGATTATTTTTGAGCCATTTGGTAGATTTAGGTGTTAGCCCATTAATTTGATATTCTTTCTTTTATTATTTTATATACTAAATAACAGATACCAAAAAATGTTTGTGAAACATTTTAAAGCACCAAATATGAATTTGTTTTAAACTGATTTTAAGGTGGTTTATTAATACTCAGCCATAACATTTGTGTGTGTGTTTTTTAATGCAGCTTACTTTATGTTATGTTTCAATTTTTCAGGAGAGTTATGAGAACTGGTTCAAATAAAAAAGGAGTAGATTCTAATCTCATAATTTATAATATTACATTTGTCTATCTTTTAATAATTAACTGCATATTTATTCAGCCTTGGAAATGTGTGATATATAAGATGACCATATAATCTGTCAACAAAAGCGAGAGACTTTTAATAATGAAAGGTAGTACTAGTGTCAGTTCAGTCGCTCAGTTGTGTCAGACTCTTTGCGACCCTGTGGACTGCAGCACACCAGGCCTCCCTGTCCAACACCAACTCCTGGACCTTGCTCAAACTCATGTCCATCGAGTCGGTGATGCTATCCAACCATACCATCATCTGTCGTCCCCTTCTCTTCCTGCCTTCAGTCTTTCCCAGCATCAGGCTCCTTTCTAATGAGTCACTTCTTTGCATCAGGTGGCCAAAGAATTGGAGCTTCAGCTACTAGTACTAGTGTACCAGTGTAATAATTATGTCAGGATGTGAGGTATAAATCAGGACTGTTTTGGATGAAGGAAAAAGGATAGTCACTCTACTTCTAAGGCATTAGCCAGAACCTGTATTTATTCCAGGAATTCTCATTAGCTGTAACTCCTTAATACTGCCCTTTATTGCAGTGATTTATTTATTGAAAATTTTCCTATTGGTATGGAATGGTTTGCAGGCAGTCTGGAGCTCTGACCATCTCAGGAGTAGTGTGGATATCATTGTCTCCAGATTGCATGTTGGCTTAGGTTCTCCCTTTTCTTTCCCCTTCAATTCCAGCTAGTCCCTTTCCTTGAAGAAGGCAGTTGCACCCCACTCCATTACTCTTGCCTGGAAAATCCCATGGACGGAGGAGCCTGGTGGGCTGCAGCCCATGGGGTCGCGAAGAATTGAACACGACTGAGTGACTTCATTTTCACTTTTCACTTTCATGCATTGGAGAAGGAAATGGCAACCCACTCCNGGAGGAGAAGGGGATGACAGAGGATGAGATGGTTGGATGGCATCACCGACTCAATGGACGTGAGTGTGAGTGAACTCCGGGAGTTGTGATGGACAGGGAGGCCTAGCATGCTGCAATTCATGGGGTTGCAAAGAGACACGACTGAGCGACTGAACTGAACTGAACTGACCTGAACTGATGGTGAGTCTTCCAATCCATGAACAGTGTGTCTCTGTTCATTTAGACTATCTTTTATTCCTTTCCATCCACATTTTGTAGTTTAGTGTTCAAGGCCTTTATGCATTTTGTTAGGTTTACCTAAGTATTTCATTCTTTATGAGCAACTGTAAGTGGTATTATATTTTTAATTTTGCTTTTCACATGTACATTGCTTATATTAATTTTTGTAAATCTAATATCCTACAACCTTGGTGGACTTACTTATTAGAGAGTTTTTCTTGTTAATTCCTTTGAATTTTTATGTCATCTGCAACAACAGAGAGATCTTTCCTAATCTCTACTTTTTTTTTTTCCTTTTCTTGCCTTTTTTGCACTGGCTAGAACTTCCAGTACTCTGCTGAATAAGAGTAGTGAGAGAGGAAATCCATGCTTTCTTCCTGATCTTAGGAGGAAATTTCTCCCCCCTTCCATTTTTGGAGAGATTTATCATAAATAGGTGCTGAATGTTGTAAAAGGCTTTTTCTATACCAGTTGATATGGCCATGTGATTTTTCTTTGTAAGCTCTTAGTATGATGTAATATATTAATGGGCTTCACTTGTAGCTCAGCCAGTAAAGACTCTGCCGCAATGCAGGAGACCCAGGGTTCCATTCCTGGGTTGGGAATATCCCCAAAGAAAGAAATGACAACCCTCTCCAATATTTTTCCCTGGAGAACCCCATGAACAGAGGAGCCTGGCAGGCTACAGACACATGGGGTTGCAAGAGTCAGACATGACTTAGCGACTAAACCATTCCAATATATTAAATGATTTTTGAGTATTGAACCAGTTTTACTTTTTGAGGACTTGATCTATTTCAACTAGATTATTTAATTTATGTGTGTAGAGTGGTAATCTATATGTATGTAGGTGATAATCCCTTTCATCCTCATTTTACAGAGTTATCTATGACATTTTATATACTTAATATGAATATATTATTGCATCATAAATATCTCCTTGGAGTACCTGAAGTATGCATAACTATATGATCATTTCCAAGCTTTGTCATGGAGACAAGTGATGAATAGGAAAACAAAAAACACTTTGTTCTATCTTTGGTGTATACAGTATGATTAGATGCAGCAAATCATTTGTTATAAGTCCTGACAGCCAGAAATATCTTGCAAAGACTTTTGCTAGATTGGATTCCAATCCTTTATCCAAAAGGAAATAAAATTCTTTTTATAATATGTAAAACATTTACCTTTATTTCTTACCTTTGCATTCCAGATATATCAAATAGATGAACCTAATATTTCCCCCTAAAAACTTACATCCTATCTTATTAAAGATGAAAATATTTTTGTGTTAACAATGATTAGATGTAGCTGTATTTTTCAGCTCTATAGAAATTCTATTTCATAACAAATCACAGAGTGACATAGTTTCATGTTCTGCAGAATTTTGATTTCTTATTATCATTTATGGCTATTTTCAGTGTTGCCTAAGGCAAAATTGTTGCCTTGGTAGCACAAAAAAATACACACTTTTATTCTAGGCCAGAAAAGCTGAAATCCTTTTAGTTTTATACCATGCTTATTTCAGAGTACCTCAGGATGAAGACAGCAGATACAGAGCACTCTTGCTCCCACTCCACATTTCTATACCCATCAGAACATCGTTAAGCCACCAGGGCAGTTCATTCCAGCGATAGTGGTAGTGATTTAGTTGCTAAGTCGTATCCAACTCTTATCACCCCATGGACTGTAGCCTGTCAGACTCCTCTGTCCTTAGGAATTCCCAGCCAAGAATACTGGAGCAGGAGGCCATTTCTTTCTCCAGGGGATCTTCCCTACCCAGGGATCAAACCCACATCTCCTGCATTACAGGCAGATTCTTTACTGAGTCCATTCCAGAGAGTAAGACAAACGATTGCTATTCTTTTTAATATAATCTTTCAGGCAACTATTTCCTATGCTGCATCATTACTTACAAGATGAAGCCCACCACCCTTCCCTATTCTATATGTTTTATGAAAAAATTATTTTAAAATAATACTTAACAAATGCATGATCTGTTTATTAGTTTGGGCTTCCCTTGTGGCTCAGCTGGTAAAGAATCTGCATGCAATGTGAGAAATTTGGGTTCAATCCCTGGGTTGAGAAGATCTCCTGGAGAAGGCAAAGACTACCCACTCTAGCATTCTGGCCTGGAGAAGTCCATGGACTGTATAGTCATGGGGCCGTATAGAGTCAGACATGACTGAGATACTTTCACTTTTTAATAGTTTACTGAAACCCATTGCTGAACACTTATAGGAAGCATTTAAACAAGAGATTATTTGGAAATAAAAGCTTCTTTTAAAGTATATAATTGACAGCATAAAAGTATTATTTAAACACCATTATTTTTATAGCCATATTGTATAAAATATGCTGCAAATTGAATGTTGCCAGCTTTCTGTGGTTCTTTGTGGTTCAAAAGTTATTTTTTTCCCTTCTAAATTTTTTAAATAGTTAAAACACTTAAAATAGTGAAAGTGTTTTTTAAAATTATACTGTAACTTTATACAGGTTTATTTTAAATTGGACAAGGTAGTAATCACTAGATTCATTTATTCACTCATTCCCCAAATATGTATTAAATGCCTACTAAGTATCAGTCACTATTCTTAGCTCTAAAGGTAAGTGGGTAACAGGAAAGCCAAAGTTCAGCTCCTACAGAGGGAAGATGCAGAAAAACAGCTAGGAATGTACAAGCATTCTTATATCACTATATGCAGAGTACTGAGATTGGATAGTTTGCTAGAGAGTACCTGGTGACTAATTTAGATGGATGGGTAAAGGGTGGTTTCTCAAAGAGTCTTATATTTTATCAAAGACATGAATTACATGGAAGAGTCAGCACTGTGAAGTTAGGGACAGGGGAACAACATTCCATGTCAATAGAGCTGACTACAGATTTGCAGGATCTGATGCAAAAAGAAAATATATGGTCTCTCATTCTAAGAGCAAAAAAAAAATACCTTTAACAGTACTAAAATACAAAGCTTTCTCATTTTCCTGTAGTATTTCTCTTCACTTACCTTGGTATTTTTTATCTGCTATGCTAATATTATTAATGTTGCTTTAAATGGGAGAATGAAAATGTCAAACTATTTGCACAAATGTTACATTCATCTTTGTATTGTGTGGTACTAGTTTTAAATGCAAAAGTAAGCATATTTTACTCATAGGTGGCATCACCAGAACTACACAGTTTTTAATCGCATAGGTTGTCCATACGTATATATTTCATTCTAACCAGAAATATTGTACAAAATTGATTCAACTTTTAAAATCTCACTTCTCCATAGGCACGCATTCTATCGACACTCTCTACCTTGAGCTTACTTATGAGCAAAGAAGAACTAAGTGAAAATGTGAAAATGAACTCTGGTTGCCGTTATCATTCTCTTTCATTCTGTACTGCCATTTTCAGTGTTGGTGGTTAGCTAATACTGGGAAGTTACATGAGCAAGAAGTGTTATGTCAAGGCGCTTTGATCATTCATGCTTCTTGGAACAGCACTGCTTCCTTCCTATGTTTGAAGCAAGTTCTGGTTCTCTATAGAGGGTGTGGCCTCTCAGAGCTGCTGGTGCACCTGCTTTCTCAGCTCTGGACTTAATAGGCTCACTTTGTACTCACTCTGAGTCATGAGGAACTCCTACACATTGTAGGTCCACCAGATTCTTTGCTCATGGAGCATTGCAAGCACCATATGCAAATGAAGTGGTGACAAATGATGGACATGTTGCACGTATTTTCTTTGTTCACCTAAGTGCTCCATAGTCCCATTGGATTTCACTGATAAAACACAAGGTAAAAATTGAAATTATTAAAAACAATTTGAGATGCCGACAGCAGAGCATTGAATCTAATGTGGGGCCCTTCTGCTATTAGGACTCTGTGTGACTGCAGGGGCCATACAACCATGATGCTGACCCTCCGGGCAGACTAAGAATTAGCTGCAGGGCCATGAAAGCAGAGATAAACTTGACGCTTTTTGAAAGAGAAAGATCACTGAAGCTGGGTTGGGGATTGGGGAGAAGATAGAGATGAGGTCAGTGAGGAAGGAAGGAATGAGCAAATGACTTGGACTTTGAAGGCCATGGTCAGAAGTTTACTGTTTACTCTAGTTTTGATGGGAGCAGCATGAGCTGATTTACATTTATTAAATATCAGCTTCATGTCGAGTATGAACTAGAATGTGTGGTGGCTAGAATTATTTTGGAAATAGTATACATGGAGAGATGTACAAAATTCAGGACACATTCAATAAATTGAATGACTGTGGCCTCTGTTGGACTGAGTATGTTGTGAGAGAAAGAGAGCAAGAAGATATAATTAGGGATCCCCCCCTCCCCCCGCCCCCTTGTTCAATGAAGTGAGGGGGACTTATAGCAGAACAGGTTTGGTGGAGACAGAAAATCAATAGTTCACTTTTGGCCAAGGTGAGTCTCAGTTGCCTTCTAAGCCTCCAAGTGATTTTTGCCAAGTTGTCTATTTAGGATTAAAGGCCTAACAGTCAATGAATAAATAAAAGCAAATTGAAGTAAAGAGCAAACTTATGAATTATAGGTCATTTGACATTTTTCTCTGCCTGAGAGGGGGCTGGCTCTTCTTGAGACAGTCAGTTTCAGTGCATAAGCTAACAAGATTACAAATAACATCTAGTTTTCCACCTCTTAATGACGGGTCACTGTACATCCATAGGAAGGTCTGTAGACTCATTCATTAAGAAACAGAATCTTGTTAATAGAAAATTGCATAGATACTTGAACTCATGATGGTGGTATAACATTTTAATAATTATTAGCCTCTCACATGCTAATCCAACAGAGATGACCTCAGATGAGGTCAGAAGTACCTTCAAGAGGCCCTTTACTTTTGTTGTTCTGTTTTTTCCATTTTATTTCTCTGCTTTTTGGTTCCCATTCAAGTGGTCAAAGTCAATGGGTCGAAGCTGAACCTAGGAGATATCAATAAGAACACTAGTGTCCTGACTTGACTTTTAGCCTCTTGTGTTATGGTTACTCATGTTTAGTGAGTTTGCTTTGGTTGTTTGGAATTCTTGGGAGTGACTTATAGAGCAGTAATGTACCATGCTTTTACTAATATCCATCACTTCTCACCCCACAGCCTCTAGGAATTCTTGTGTAAAAATACATTTTGCTACTGCAGGTGAAGATATGAAAAAATGAAGAGGGTAATGGGGAAGAGTACTGTGTTATACCCAAGATAGCTACAATTCTTGAACATCTATTGTATGCTAGCAGTTTCCACAATCTATTTTTAAAGCTTATGACACTATGCAGGATGTTTATTTCTTCGTCTTGCAACTGAGATCAAGATCAAATAGTTAGTAAATCTCAATTTTGGAAATTGAATTCATATTGTTAAGTGACAAAATCAGTGTTCTTTCCACTATACAACACTGCCTAGCCAAAGAAAACTTTGTTGTTTGAAAGTTTTCTTTTCCCATCACAAATATCTGTTTGTTTTTGAGCTCTAATTGGAATCACTAGAATGTTACTTTTATATACTAATTCAATATCTAATTTTGGGGCATCCCTTGTGGCGCAGCTGGTAAACAATGCAATGAGGGAGACCTGGGTTCAATCCCTGGGTTGGGAAGATCCCCTGGAGAAGGGAAAGGCTACCCACTCCAGTATTCTGGCCTAGAGAACTTCATGGATTGTTTAGTCCACGGGCTGCAAAGAGTTGGACACGACCGAGTGACCGTCACTCAATATTTAATTTTACAGATGAGAAAACCAAAGCACAGAGAGGTTAGCTCACCTCCCCAGTATTACACTATAAACACAATTATAGTGTTATATACAAGTTATTTAGTGAGGTTTGCAATGTATCAGCTTTATCAGCAGTGACGTGTCTCAGAGATGTAAGAAGTGAGCAAAAGTTAAACTTAACTTTTCTCTAAGCCTTGTGTAAAATACAAAGATTTTACTTTGCATCATTTAAGTGAATCCTGATAAATAAATGCAATCATAAGAAGGACTAGATTATGCTATCTTCTACTTCATCTGATTCTACAAGCACAGTTGTAGAATCATGAGACAAGTACAGTTTTATTACTTCTGAAAATTAGNTTTTTTTTAGTGTGGCAAACAGTCTCTGGCTTCTTAAAAGCATTCAGAATTTACCAAGTGCAAGGCAGAGTTTTTTTCTTCTCCCTCAACAGTTAATTTGAGCCGATTTCCTTTTGTGTGTGCGTTCATTCCCTGGGTACCACCATCGCTGTTTTTCTCTGAATAACCACCCCAGTAGGCAGAAGAACGGGCATCAAGAATGTCTCTGGTGCAGCTGCTGGGAAGAATGGTGTATATACCCTCTGCTGTTGCTTTTTCCCACTTGTATGTGGCATATGTAGAAGTCTTTAAGTTTTATCTAAAGTTAGTTTTCCACACTGCAAAAATTATTTTTGTCAAAGTGGCCTGTGATTTCAGCATTGTCAAATCCAGCGAAAACTTCTCTCTATCTGATCTTGCCTCAGCATTTGGCTGTACAGATCCCTCCTTGAAGCATTCTCCTTTAGTATTGCTGCAGTTTGTTTCCTCTGTTTTCATGGGCTCTGCTTCATCTTTGTAGGCTCCTCTTCTATCCAAATCCTAAAGTATAGAACTGTGAACTTTTTTTTTTACTTTAAGCCATAATTTAGCGCACAGTCCATTTCTGTATATCCCAATGACTCTCTTTCATTTCCTGTCCAGACTTTGAGTCTCCAAAGTCATATATCCAGTAGTTCCTTCATTTCTCTTAACTTGACACCTGCACAGTGAAACTCTAGGTCCTTTTCCATATATCCAGTTCCACTCACTTCTGTACAGCAAGCTTCTTCATTTCTGTTGCTCAAGCCAGAGACCCTGGTTCCTCCCTTTCAACAAGTGCTATTGATATTCTTTCCAAATATTCCAAATATTATCTTGAATTGGTTCATATTTTATCTTCACTGCCACCACTTTAGTCATAGTATCTTCAGCTCTTGCCCAGATTGCTATCGATCTCTCCTAACAGAGAGAATTTACCAAGTGCAAGGCAGAGTGGTTTTCCACTCTAACTGGTCTTCCAGCTTCCCCTTTTGCCTCCATCAAAATTGATTTTGATACAATAGCAAGGGATACGTATAAATTAAAAATATATCACTTTTCTGTTGCTGTTGCTGATAAGTCACTTCAGTCATATCCAACTCTGTGCGACCCCATAGATGGCAGCCCACCAGGCTCCCTCGTCCCTGGTATTCTCCAGGCCAGAACACTGGAGTGGGTTGCCATTTCCTTTTCCAATGCATGAAAGTGAAAAGTGAAAGTGAAGTCACTCAGTCGTGTCCATGGGGTCGCTAACAGCGTTTTGTGGCTTCTTATTACATTTAGTAATTCCTTATCATGATTGGTCTCTGTCTTTCCAAACGTCTTGTGCCTCCCTCACTTGCTTACAACTTTTCAGCAGGTGAGTTTTAAGTTCCATAAAACCTCCATTTTCCCACCTGCCTCTATGTAGAACACTCTTCCCCTAGGTTTTATAGGTTTGGTTTCTTGTAATCCTTTACACCTTGTCCTACATACCATCTCCTTCTCAGACCATTTTATCTGAAGTAGACTTTGTCATTTGGTTTTCTATCTCAACTGTATGTTTTTTTTCATAGCTCTTACCTCAGTTTGGGTTTATTCTATGTGTTTGTTTTCTTGTATTTGGTCCATCTTCTCTATCAAGATCATGGAGGATTGGACTTCATTTCCCTGTTCCCTGTTGGAATTCCATCACCTAGCACAGTATCTGGCACATAGTTGGTATTCAAAAAATATTGTTGATTGAAAAGCACAAATCTAGCCATGTACAATTTTGTGTTTTTCTTTTTGAATTTTAATAAATCTAGTTTTCTAAATCCATATATTGTATATAAGATATATACAATATATGGCATTGTATTGTATATACAATATTGTACATAAAGAAATTCAAGACAGAATTCAGATTTATTAGTAAGAAAGGTTAAAATAGACTGATGGGAATAAATTGCAATAATATCCTCAACTCAGATTAGGATCTGATTAGGAACCCATATTTTGCTCACTACATCACACTCTGGATATGAATTCACATGATATAGATCACTGTGATGATTAGGAAAGTATGTTTTTTAAAGCTAATGGAATAAGTGGTTAATGTCAGTCAGGTGTTTTATTAGGGATTCCTCCATGATTCTAATATTTAACTTTTCAAGGCTTTTACTTTTCTCCTGCCAAGTATTTTATGCTTTTCCTTTCCCCTACCACACGCAGATACTTTTTAAAAATTATTTTTAATTGGAGGATAGTTGTTTTACAGTGTTGTATTGGTTTCTTCCATACAACGGCATGAGTCAGCCATAAGTATATGTATGTCTCCCTCCTGAACCGCCCCCCACCCCAGCCTCTCACACCCTTCCAGGCTGTCTCCGAGCCTCGTGTTGGGCTCCCCGTGTTGCATAACCCCTTCCCGTCAGCTGTCTGCTTCACATATTGCACTGTATACATCTCGGTGCTACTCTCTCAGTTTGTCCTGTCCTCTCCTTCCCCCGCTGTGTCCCAAGTCTGTTTTCTACATCCGAGTCTCTGTTCCTACCCTGTAAAGAGGTTCATCAGTACTGGTTTTTCTAGATTCCATACATATGTGTTAATACGTGATATTTATTTTTCTATTTCTGATTTACGTCACTGTATAACAGGCTCTAGATTTATCCACTTCACTAGGACTGACTGACACATGTTCCTTTTTATGGCTGAGTAATATTTTATTGTATACATGTGCCACAACTTCTCTTTCTGTTCATATGTCAGGGGACATCTAGATTGCTCCCATGTCCTGGCTATTGCAAATAGGGCTGTAATGAACATTGGGATATACACACAGACACTCTTTTAAGGAGACTATTCAGTTCTCTTATCACAGTGTTGAGAATGAGCACAAAACTTCAGTCCTGGTTACATAATACTTCACTGTCAATCGTAAGTCTTTCCTATCCATCAGTGGGTCTTTCCCCCAGTTTAGCGTCTTACTGTGTTCCTTCCTATGTTCCAGCATCACTGAGTATGCCTTGAGTTCACTGAAGACGTGAACTATGTGTTATCATTATATCTGTAGTTTTAAGTACTTAATAATTGGGCAGTAAATGTGAACTACTGTGGTAATCTCTATAGAAAATTGCAAACTGATGTTTGTGCTATATCGTTTATATTTCCCTCCATTTTAAATCACATTCACTTCTTGCTTGCAGTATGTTCTATTTAAAATATTTACCAAAATGTTTTTATTGAAGTATAGAAGTATAGTTGATTTACAGTATTGTGTTAATTAGTGCTGTGTGTACACACATTCCTTTTTAACATTCTTTTCCATTATGATTTATCATAGGATACTGAATATAATTCTCTGCTGTATAGTAGGACTGTACTTGTTTATATTTTTATTTCCATGAAAACAATACTAGCAATGACTTTCTTATAGCAAACTTCTTCTTAGGAATATAAGACGCAAGGCAACACATCTTGTACATTTATGTTTCAGATATGACCATTCTGTTTCAAATGACAAAGCCCTGATGGTGCTAACTGAAGAACCATTACTCTATATTCCTCCACCTCCCTGTCAGCCCCTGATAAACACAACAGAATCTCTCAGGTGAGTGTTGTCAATTGTTGCAGACATAGCTGATTGAGTTCCCATGCAGTTGTGGAACCTACAAAGATATTAATTCAGATTAATCAAATACCTGAGAAAACTCTGAATTATTTCTTGCATAACCATAGGCAGGCATATCAATTGTTCAGTTTCCCCACCAACCTGATGAAGGGGGCATTGGGTCTATTTTATGTGATTATATTGGAGTTGTATGCTTAAATATGTCTTACTTGAAAACTAAAGAATGATATTAATATAAAAATTCAGGGTAAGTGTTAGTTTTGCAGGTGGTAACATTCATATTGGAAAGTACTTTAAGGTAGTAATTTGAAGATATGTGATTCTGGAATCAGTTTCACATTAGTATATTTTTCTTTATTTACTCTTCCCTTGAATTTTTTTTCCTGTGATTTTTGGATCCTATCTTCACACCTTAAAAACTGCCTCAGTTTTTGTGTGTGTGTGTGTGGTATGTAGTAATCAACTGTAGAAAAGTAAGTATAGTCTGACATCTCCACAACTGCTTTAAAAAGTAAGCAAAATAAAGGGAAGTTATATTTGAACTGGGCTTAAAAATTTTTTTTTTTCAGTTTTGGAAAATTTGGATTATAGTGCCTTGAAAATTCTCTTCCTGAACAGTTGATTGATTCTTTTTCTTCTCCCCAAAGAGCATGAGTTTCTAAGGCCTTGATGTATCCATTTGTGGTTAGGAGACCTATGACTTGTTCTATGCTCTCCAGCATCTCCAGTATTTGTGTGTACATAGTCCAAGAGCAGAAACAGAAATATTTTTTTTGTGGAAAAACTTTTGCATTTAGTATTTATGTTTGGCAGGTATTTAGCTATGATTTTCTTTGAACTTTGAACTCATGATTGAGGAGACTGCCATATAAAAATGCAAGTCATTAAAAACAACTAACATTAAGTGTCTTCGCTTTCTTAAGTCAAAAGAATATTGAATCATTACGCATTTGGAATGCTCTTCAGAACCTCAGAACATGATTAAATTCCTTTCCAGTAGAAGGTGAAACATCTGTTTCTATGAAATATGTTTAATCAATTAAGCTATTTTATAGGTTAAATCATGAACTTCGAGGATGGGTTCATAGACACGAAGTGGAAAGGACCAAGTCAAGAAGAATGACGAATAATCAACAGAAAACTCGTATTCTTCAGGTTTGTTTCTGCTTTTCTTTAACAACAGTTGGCATATTTGTGGGCTTCCTTGGTGGCTGAGATAGTAAAGAATCTGCCTGCAATACAGGAGACCCAGGTTCAATCCTTGGGTTGGGACAATCCCCTGGAAAAGAAAATGGCAACCCACTCCAGTATCTTGCTGGGAGAATTCCGTGAACAGAGGAGCCTGGCAGGCTACAGTCCATGGGGTCGCTAAGAGTCAGACACTACTGAGCTACTAACACTTTCACGTTTAAGACTCTCACTTGGCATACTTGTTAGAAGGCTTTCTGCAGGTGGGTTGCTGTCTTCCCTGGATGGCTTGGGAAGCTTGAACTTTAACCACTTCCTGCCGCCTCCTGCTGCTCCTGGTGCACCTGTCATGGCCACTGAAGCCCTCCTCCCAATTTCACAGCACTCATTTAGGGTTTATAGCGCTAGTGCTTCCTGTTCAGGCATGGTGCTCTTTCCTGCTCTGTCTCTCAAATTTGCTTTCAAGTCCGGAGTTCCTATGCATGGGTCTGCATCAGCTGTTCTTGGCACAAAATACTTAACAAATGATACTGTTTATCTCCTCTGTTCTTAGAACTTTTCAAATGTAGGACAGNTGAGAGTCCCTTGGACTGCAAGGAGATTCAACCAGTCCATTCTGAAGGAGATCAGCCCTGGGATTTCTTTGGAAGGAATGATGCTAAAGCTGAAACTCCAGTACTTTGGCCACCTCATGCGAAGAGTTGACTCATCGGAAAAGTCTCTGATGCTGGGAGGGATTGGGGGTAGGAGGAAAAGGGGACAACAGAGGATGAGACGAATGGTTGGCATCACGGACTCGATGGATGTGAGTCTGAGTGAATTCCGGGAGTTGGTGATGGACAGAGAGGCCTGGCGTGGCGTGCTGTGATTCATAGGGTCACAAAGAGTTAGACACAACTGAGCGACTGAACTGAACTGAACTGAACTGATAGTGAACCTTAAAATGTTTGCTCTATAATTCAGTAGCTGTTTAAAATTAATCATTTTGTTTTTTTCTCTGGCTTCACTTTCCTCACCTATAAAATATGCACAGTGATCATATTTAGCTCACAGAATCATTTTGAAAGAGGGCATATGTAAAATATTTAGCAAAACATCCAGCATATACTAATGATATCATAATTGTAAAGCATAGTTTTTATGTTTCCTTGACTAGACCATGGGGTTCTTGGATGTTTGGCCAAACATTTCATTATTCTTTGTGTTTTTGAGATTATTTCTGGATGAAATTAGCATTTCAGTGGGTTGAGTATGAAGTAAATTGTCCTCTCTAGTATAGATGGGCCTCATCTAGTCAGTTGAAGACTGAATAAAACAGAAAAGACATAGCTTCCTGCTTTTTGTTGAGCTGGATGTTTGTCATTTCCTGTCTGCTAATTCTAACTGAAAAGGCAGCTTTTCTTGGGGCTCAGGGTTGCAGGTTTGGGGGCTAAAGTTACACCACCACCTCTTCAGCATTCATGTTCCTCAGCTCTTGTAGGTGTCCAACATGTCAACTGCAATTCTTGGGACTTCTCAGCTTCCATAATCACATGAGCCAATTTCTTCTTCTATATTCTAGAATTATGATCTCAAGTCAGTTTCCTCAATTTTTACATTAATATCCTCATCCTGAAATTATATTTATCGTGCTAAAAGCTTTATTATATTACTATGTTTAATTCGTGAGAAATGTACCATTCCAACTAAAAAATTTTATTTCTTGACTCATAGCAAAACATCATGTAGTCAAGCAAACCATTGTTACTTTTATTACTAGTAATATTTTTTGTTATTATTGAATGAAAAGTGTTGCCTTTCCATGTTTTAATTCACTTCATAAATATTTATTGAATATCCATTAAATGTTTGGCAATCTTCTACTTGCTGAGGTCACAATGATGAACAAGTCAGAAACAGTTCTTTATCTTATATTACTTAAGTCTTCAGAGGGGAAAAATAGACATTACAATGATTCATCATATCACCTCAAGTCAAAGGGTTTTAAAATATAAAGTTCTATAAATAGAAGAAAATCAACAAGATGAAGAGAGAGAGGAGAGAGAAAAGTAAGATTTTAGCTGATTGAACTAGAGTAGGTATGGAAATCTAGACTCCTCACTCAGCCTTTGCTGGTTAGGGTAGAGCTGGAGCTGTAATAATTTTCTGCGATATTTGGCAGACCTGAGGAATTTTTGTCTAAAATTGCCTTCCTAGCTAGGCTGCCCTTTTCCTGATCCTTTGGCTAGAGAAAATAGCATTTGACTCGAGAGAGGAGACATTTGGGGGCTTTTTTGTCTGCACCTGCTGATATGTGGGATATTGGCTCCTTCAGCACCCAGACTGGGATAAACGGCTGCCAACCCTCACACACAATCGTTAGCTTGCTGCCATTCTACATGCTGGCCAGTTATGTTTCTACCTGAGAAGTGCTTTTGTTCTTCTGGATGATATAAATTGAGGTGAAGTTTGGAAGTTGTCTAAGTTGGCCAAAGGACAGGGCTGATGGGAATCTTTTCCAGAACTTACTTCAGAGGATCTTTCCCAATTATCACCCATATGGACCACTTCATCATATTTTCAGCTTCTCATCCCACATTTATTTTGATCCCCACAGCCTGGTCTTAGGAATTGGAAAGTCATGAGACTAATTTACCAAGCTCTCTTCTAACAGCTGGAGTACATGATTAAGCTGTCCAGGGCAACAGTATCTCTTTTCATCTCTCAATGTGTAGACTGAAAGTCAAGTGGTTCCAAATCCTCATGAAGTATGTCATTACAGATTTGTAAGTTATGGCCATGTTATTTCTTAGCTTGCTTGATGCCAGCATTAATGTTAGAATTTGGAGCTCAAAGTGTGCCCCAGCACTCATAGTTCACGGAGATTTTTGTCAAATCTGCATATTTAGGACAGAGATCAACTTATTAGATCCTCCCCTATCTCAAAAAGATAAAAACAAACATCAATTAGAAAACCACAGGCTTCATCAATCTACATCTTGACATCTTCAAAGTCACTTCCCATTTTCTGAAGTCTGTTAAATGAATTTGTTTTTTGCACTCAACCACTGGCAGCTTTGGAGGGAGATTATATCTAGCTGCATTGTTTAACAGTGTCAGCCAAATTCTTAATAAGAAAATCTGTCACATCTTGATAAATCATCTCCTCCTACTATACCAGTTTCATGGAGCAGCTGGACAACAGTTTCACAGCTGCTTCTTCCCATTGCAGAATTCAATGTTGGATGAAATTATTCCTATGGATAGTGTCCCACAGGCAACTTTCAGGAGGAAAATGCCTTCATGATCTTTACATTACAGCACTTCCCTTTGAAAACTGGGTGAAATTCACAGAAAACACAGTTGACTTGAGAACATCAGAAATACTATTTTTTTTTTTTTTACTTTATTTTACTTTACAATACTCTATTGGCTTTGCCATACATCAACATGAATCCACCACAGGTGTACACGAGCTCCCAATCTATTAGTAGATTTTCTTTCTGATTATGCATTTATTGCAGTAAACCTTTTTCAAATTTGGCAAACCTTACAAAAGTCTGTTTCATTGTAAATATATCTGTTTTAAAGTGAAAGATGTTGGTATCCTCAATAAACTCCATTTATTTTTCTTTTCCTCCATTCAGGTCAACTTGATTCAGATTGTAAATAGAAAGCCTTGACTACATTCTGTACCTCATCATTCTCAATCCCATAGTCTCTCTGGGCTCCCCTACTTCCCCAGAGTTAGTTGATTATTGATTAAATCCTTTGCAAATCCAGAGTTTCCTTCTGGTGCTGATGCCACCAAATCAAATCCATTCACAGAATTTTAAAGTATGGTATGGTTTCTTTGAATTTTTGCTTTAATTGATATAGCAAGAAAGATTATATTTGAAAAAATGAAAACCTCACAAAATGTAGTGGTTCTGCATTTTTAAGGCTATGCCAGTATGTCTTAATGGTATTGGTTACAGCATGGCAAATTTCTCATGTGGTGGAGAGCAACTAGACTGACTGATTCCATGACTATTCTACTCAGGTAAAAGCAGCTTAAAATATTAAACTGTCTGTGCTAAGTAGCTGTGTTTGGACAGCTACTCTCTATTCATTTTGGTTATCATTATTTTACACAAATGTAGGGCTTCACTGGTGGCTCAGTGATAAAGAATCTGTCTGCCAATGCAGGAGGCTCAGGAGACAAGAATTCAATTCCTGGGTTGGAAGATCCCCTGGAAAAGGAAATGGCACCCCAGTACAGTGTTCATGCCTGAAAAACCCCATGGACAGAGGAGCCCCGAGGGCTACAGTTCATGGGTTCACAAAGAGTCAGACATGACTGAGCATGCACATATGTTGCACACACATTGCATTATGTAACATACGTGCAGCTGTGTTCAAGTTAGTAGAGAACAATGTGTTCAAACAAAATAACAGCATTCAGTTGCTCAAAATGCTTCATCCAACTACTAGAGAAATAGAACCAATTATAGGAATCCTGAAACAGAATTTCTGAAGTGCCAGCAAAACATCTCTAACCCCAACAATTGTTCTAAGAAAATAGAACATTCATATGTAGACCCTGAAGACATAAAGACTCTAATCTAAAGTGATGTGCCAGGTACTGGGTGTGCTTAGCAAGTCACTTGACTTGGAAATTTTCACAAGAGTTCAGTGAGAAAAAGTATACAAAAACCTAGAATGGTCCCTGGGAAAAACTATATGCTCAAAACGGTTGTTTTATAGATCTTTCTTCTAAGTGAAGGCCAAAATAAGCAGAACCAACCCTGAAATGTGTTCTCTGAGAACTGTCAATGACATCAGTTACCAGGGCTGTGAAAGAATATTTGCAAGCACCATCATCCTTGAAAAACGGACAGACTCTCCATTTGCTCTGAATTATTGCAATAAAGACAAAGCCCTTTCAACATTAGCATGGCAGGCAGCAGGTCCCTTGGCATTGTGAGCGGTTTAGAAATGTAGAAATGACAATCAAAGTTGCCAAAATGTGAACCAGTCCCAGAAATGCTTGTACCTCAGTGAAATTTCATCTTTTTTACCCAAAGCTACCCAGAAAAATTTTGAATAGGGGGAGGAGAGGAGACGAAGGGAAGTAGGTGTTTGCTTTTAGGTGAAAAGCACAACTCAAAGAGTATTCTAAAGTCAAGACTAGAAAAAAGATAGCTTGTATATTTGTATATGTGCCTATGCCATTCCTTGGTGGTCCCTAATCTTGGAAAAAAATTATTTTTGCAAACCAAGATAACCTGAAACGGATTATAGGGAAATCCATCAGAAAAAAAAATAAATACAGAGTGTCCAGTATGATGTGAGGATGTCCCTTAGTGGGGAGCTGCCCTGGAAATATGGTGAGAGAATTGTTTGTTTTCTTGTAATTTTACACAGTTGTGTTTCTGTCTAGCTTGATCAATGCTGGTCTTGTATCCTAAATCTCTCTTTCTTTGCCTTCCTAGTGAGTCATTGACCATGTGGCCCCAGCTCCCAGTCTGGCTGCTGAGGAAGAAGGAAAAAAATAACTAGTCTTGATAAACATGTAGGCCATTTTGGGTATGAGTTTGACATTGCTGATTTTTTCTTTTAGCTCAGTCTCTAGAGAACTGATACATTTAATCTCATTCATTAAAAGCCGAGTGTACCTTTTCGCTATCTAATAGACTGAGTTTCTCTGCAGGGCCTTTCAGAACTAAAATCAGATTGCTAACACTTTTATTTACATTGCATCTGCAAGCACTGCTATGAATTGCTATTTGGGGGAAAGAGGTCTGTGGGTCTAGGGTATCTATGCTTGTATGTTTAAGTGTACCCAGTAACTTTCCTGGGTCTTAAACATTTTTGAAAATAATTTTTTAATTGTTTGTCTCCTGATTTTGCAGAGCAAGTTGCATATATTGCACTACTTGTTGCCTCTATGAGGAATGTCGACTTGCTTTATAAAATATCATCCTATTTCAATGATTACATGTTATATAGAAATGTCAGAGCATTAAAGTGCTTCTTGCTTTTTAAACAATATAAAATATCATTGATGCTGTGTAAATTACTGTTTTCCTATGTGGGTCTTCTCAAACTAATGCTGTTTGTGATTTAGTATATTTAAGTAAGGAAAATTTTAGTATAAGTATTCTAAGGCTGATTATTTTTATTTGATTACAATTATAAAAATGACCAGTGGGAGGACAGTCTTTGTTAAGGAAAACCAAATTCTCAGATGAGGAAAAAAAAAAAAATCATTCAATCTTTACTGAACTTTGAAACAAATGAGGAAGATTCGTTTCACTTTAAAGGCAAAAGAAGGGAGAGTTCTCTGAATCCAAATTTTTCTCTTTGTGATTTTTTTCTACCAGATAAAACCTTGTACTGTGAAATGTTTTAAGGCCAGTTGGCTTTTTCACTTTGCTTCTGATAAATTTCCCCTTATCATCTTTGCATAATAAAATATATCAGAATTTTCAGTTGTTTCCTCGTTTTGAGTCCTGGTAGGGAATTCCTCACTCCCAGGTGACAAAAGAATGCAGTCACATTTTCTTCCATATTTTCTTCCAGCATATCTTTTACTTTGTTTTTCTTTGCCTGATGCAGTAGCAAGTGGTAGGAATCAGTGAAATTCAGTTTTAACTACTCAGCCCCTCACCAATTCACACAACACACACATCTTACTTTCTGCCAGATTCAGAATCATTAAGAATAAAATTAACTTATACTTTGGAAATGGGTTCCCAGGCGGTGCAGTGGTACAGAATCTGCCTGCCAATGCAGGAGAAGCAATAGACGCACCTTCAACCCCAGATCTGAAAGTTCCCTGGAGTAGGAACTTGCAAACCACCCTAGTATTCTTGGCTAGAGAATTCCATGGACAGGGATACCTGGTAGGATACAGTCAGTGAGGTTGCAAAGAGTCAAATGTGACTGAGGGACAGAGCACACACACACACACACACACACACACACACACACTTTGGAAATATTCAATTTATTGGAAGTAGTCTGCTGCCTCCAGTGTATGCTCTCTGTGTGAATTTACTGTTACAGTTTTCCATTTTTATCAGGGTTCACAGCCTGTGAGCCATCAGGCAAAAACTGTCATGTTGATATTATTTTAATGGGTCTGTACTTTATTTAAGGTTTTTCNCTGCCTCCAGTGTATGCTCTCTGTGTGAATTTACTGTTACAGTTTTCCATTTTTATCAGGGTTCACAGCCTGTGAGCCATCAGGCAAAAACTGTCATGTTGATATTATTTTAATGGGTCTGTACTTTATTTAAGGTTTTTCCTCTCCTTTTAAATATCTGAATAAGTTTAGGTGGGGCATGGTCTTTCCACTCATTTCCTTATGCCAGGTTAATTTACATGGTCTGTCTTTAAAGTCATCTACACATTTTTAAGTGCTGCTAAAGACTGTTTCCTTCTCCCTATGATTCTAGTTTTCCCTTATTTTCTTCCAAGACAATGACAAACAAGCACATCTATCTTTACCCACTGAACACCCAATCATAAACACAAACGTACATCCACTACACTTTCATTTGAAGCTGGATTCTGTTCCAGCATTACTTGTATTAATTCAGCTCTGTGACTGATACCAACATCTTCTTAAAAACCTTCCAGCTGTAGTCCGTCTCATCACGTGGACCAGCTGCCTCATTCTTGCCCTCTTGTAAATTTACTCCCATGGCTATTGGCAGTGCTTTGTTGGGGACCACGGTGTCCTTTGCTGTACTTGGCAATTGTGAATTAACTGTTACCCAGGCAAATTGCTTCTGGTTGTGTTACTTTAAGGCCAACATGTTGTAATAGACAGAGAATTGGGTTTAAAATGAGAGTAATGTAAATTGAGAATGAGTTTCCTCTTATTATCTTGATAAATTTATTTTAAATTTAAATTCATTTTGTCTTAATATCTTTGTCTGTTTATTAAGAATAATATACACATATTAGACTCTCTTTTTTTCATTGAGGATTAAATGATACTGAGCATATGTATAATTATATGAGAATAGCAGCCATTCATATGATATATTATTATATTCTAGTTGCTTTACATATGTTATATCTAGTCCTTACAATAACAATAAAACCCATTTTTTGTCATCATAATTTTTTTGCAGATGAAGTGCTGAAGGCTAATTGACTTATTCTACACCCCTATGGTATTAAACTAGATGGATTAAATTAAAAGCTTAGTTCCAACTCCTATGAACCCTCTGTCATGTCATCCTATCTTCACAAATCAGTACTTGGCCCAAAGAAAACCTCTCCATAAATATGACTTTTCCCATTATCATAAAGATAATATAAACATTATAGTCACAGTGGAATTAAAAAAGATTACTGTAACATTGGCTAGAATATGGATTCCTTGAGAAAAGTAATCTTGATTTACTCACAACTACTTCTCCCAGAATGTTCAAGACAATATTTTGCATGCAGCTAGTATTCAACAAATNTCTTATACACATCTCTGTAACATTGGCTAGAATATGGATTCCTTGAGAAAAGTAATCTTGATTTACTCACAACTACTTCTCCCAGAATGTTCAAGACAATATTTTGCATGCAGCTAGTATTCAACAAATATTTCTTGAAGTGCTGAAAATTATAAATTCAATTTTGATTAGAAAATGACAGTTATTATACTAGTGTGTGGATTTTTATGTACTTAATTCCAGAAGAAATCTTGAGCAAGAAAATATCTTAATAAAGAGTGTAAAGTCATGACAGTCATGCAATTAATCTGTGGACAGATATATAGTAATTTATAGACCATTAGCAATGAACCAAAACACTATTGAATTTGGATTCAATAACACCGTGAGGTTAAATGCCAAAACAAATATGAAATTCACATCATTCGTTGTTAGAGTAACTGCTTTGTATTCCCTTTCACTTTTCTTCAAAGCAACTGAGTAGTTCACCTGATCAGATGTTAAGAATGTTGTGTAAGGGGCAGAGAATGAGCAGGAACTGTTGTTCAGGTTGATTTGAAAAGCATTCTTTTCCACCTGGAAAAAAAAAAAAAAAACATGCACATGGTTCTACTTCTGTGATAAATGACTGTTACAATCATGGCAGCCAATGAGCCAGCATTTCAGGGACAGACAGAGTCGGTATCCACTGGGTTGCAAAGTCAATGCCTGTTGAGGGAAGTCAGCTAATGAGTCAGGAACAGACCAGTCTTATCGCAGAAGGCATTTCTTTTTCAAATGCTGTTTATTCACAGTAGGCTGAAGGGGATAACTATCAACCATCTCAATGAGCTGATATCACAGAGGGAAATTTGCATCCAAATAATGACATGTAGATATCATCCAATGTAATTGTGACCCTTTGCAGAACTATGGGGATAAAAATCTCCAGGTGATATGAGACCATTTAAATTCATACCTTTTAAACATGATACCAGTTCTCAAAAAGAAAAAAAAAAATGTCCCTAGTATCTATTTATATAATCTTGACAAGGAGTAAGATGACCCTGGCTTTACTTAAAGCCAACATCTTTATAGTCTGTATGCCTTAAAGAAATGCACAGGGTAGTCATTTATGTGCATGTTTTGTAAAGATGTTTGCATTGAATAGAACAGCAAATGTGCCCTTTGTTTAATTAGCCTGATTAAACAGAAGAATGTATCAAATCAATCTGTTAGATGGAATTAGTTGATTAATCAAATTTTAATTAGTATAAGCTTTGTAAAATAATGACAGGAAAAGAAAAAGACGAATGAAATGTTTTCAATTTCTGTAGTCCTTTTTCACCATAAAAGGCATCTTCTAGTCAGTAAATACATCCACAAGTATTTATGGGGACAGTCCATACCGTGTTCAAGGCAGAGGATATAAAGGAATCCAAATAACTGTGCAAAGAACACAAATAGCTGTGCTCTGTGTTACTGCTTATGATGTTGTCACAGGCTTTATGAAAATATAATATTGTTTGTACATAGTTAGACAGTAGGGGACATTGGGGAAAGGGAAACTGACATTTTGAACACTTTCTACATGCCAGACATTTTAGGAACTGTATTTCCTTCTCAGAAAAAAAGGTGGCCCAATGGAAGGCATTTCTGGATTTTGAAATGAGTAAACTATCCGCTAGCAAATGGGAATGCATTGTCTAAGACGGCATAAATAGTCGTTAATGGAATCAAACTTCAACTCAGACTTTTCCTCACTTAAAGCCCACACTGTTTGCAATGGCATTCAATTATATAGCACTGCATTATGTATCAGGCTGTGGTTGTAAAACATAAGGGATGGAAATGATAGAATGAAAAATTAAAAGTAAATATTTCTTGTTCATGAGGAGAAAAATGAGGAAATTTATTTTTTGTGGCTAAAATCAAGTCCTGGTGAAATCATAACACTCCCCAAAGTATTCATTGCTCTCAATTCTTTGCCTCTTTGCTTAGAGGAAATTCTAACCAAAATCTCAGAAGCAGACCTGCTCTAATATTTCACATCTATATCCAGAGAAGATATTGGGTAAGTTTTGTGAAATCTTAAAATTAATAGGGTCTCCCAAGCAAACATATGTATTGAAGGTACAATGATTATAATAAAATCACACATATATGTGTGGTAAGGTAAAACAAAACAAAACAAAATGGAAACAAACAAAAAACTACATATTTATTTTGGGAACATAATATTGTCCTGCACAAAACCGTCTGCTAACTATAGAGTTAACTCAATTTTGAATGTCTATGTAATAATTTTCTTCAATAATCTAATGAGTTAAAGTGTTAACTCACACAGACTTCAGAAAGATATTTGTAAAGACTTTTAAAAGCAACTAAGACTTTATTATAAAAATACATTTCAAATTAGAATAGTACCCACCAATTTAAAAAAATTAGAAGAGGGACAAAGGAACATAATTTCCTATAATCTTTTCATTCTTCTTCATGTAATTTCTTTTATCATTATGTTATAAAATTTAACAAAGTGTTTTAATTTTTATAGAATTAGCCCAGCCCAGTCTAATATTCCGCCATATTTATGAGCCATAAATTGCTTGGCCTTCATTTTAATTTCTTCTATTATAAAAAATACTATTAGAAACATATCTGTGCATAAAATTTTCACTCCATCATGGCCCCATCTATTTGATCATTTCTTAGAGAAGTTTAAGAAAAATCTTTACTCAAATAAAGGTAAGATGAATTTATAAAGAGATGGGAACTTATTAGCCTCATGCTTACTCAAAGTAATTGTATGGTTCTATCAACAAGTTAAGAAGAGGTCAATTTTATCACATCATCACTAAGAGATAATAAATCCTTTGTGTTTATAACTAGGTTTTTTTCTGATAAAGAGCATCTGGATAATTAGAAGTGAGATTAAAAAGACTTTGGTTTGTTTTCATTCTTTCACTTTAAAATCTGACANAGTTAAGAAGAGGTCAATTTTATCACATCATCACTAAGAGATAATAAATCCTTTGTGTTTATAACTAGGTTTTTTTCTGATAAAGAGCATCTGGATAATTAGAAGTGAGATTAAAAAGACTTTGGTTTGTTTTCATTCTTTCACTTTAAAATCTGACATGTATAAAAAGCTCGTTACCTAATTTCATGCTTTTCATTACTGATCAAGTACATTTTGACTTCCATAGTTTGTGCCTTTCATCTAAGGAACTAGCAGTGCTTCTGATACTTTACTTGTGTTATGAGTATTATATTGTTGTTGATGTTCAGTTGCTAAGTCATGTTTAACTCTTTGCGACCCCATGGACTGTAGCCCACCAGGCTCCTCTGTGCATGGGATTTCCCAGGCAAGAATACTGGAGTGGGTTGCCATGCCCTTCTCCAGGGGATTTTCCCAACCCAGGGACACAGCCTGTATCTCCTGCATAGCAGGCAGATTCTTTGCACTGAGCCACCTGGCATGTGTTGATATAAACCTGGGTGCTCAGTCACATAAACGCAGGACCAAGCATAGCCTAAGTACTCGCCACAAGAAGCATCTATTCTAAGTGGGTGCAGGTGCTCTCAGCTAANTGCCCTTCTCCAGGGGATTTTCCCAACCCAGGGACACAGCCTGTATCTCCTGCATAGCAGGCAGATTCTTTGCACTGAGCCACCTGGCATGTGTTGATATAAACCTGGGTGCTCAGTCACATAAACGCAGGACCAAGCATAGCCTAAGTACTCGCCACAAGAAGCATCTATTCTAAGTGGGTGCAGGTGCTCTCAGCTAATACCAGGAATTCTCTGCAGCTTATGAAACCAGAAGGTGAGTCTGAGTCCCATCACCTTCCTCACCTCCAATTTATTCACATTCCATGAAAAATGTATTTATTAATTACCTACTATTAATAAATAGTAGATAAGCCACAAGTTTCCCTTGTGGCTCAGACAGCAAAGAGTATGCCTGCAATGCAGGAGATGTGGGTTTGATCCCCGGGTCTAGAAGATATTTGGAGAAGGGCATGGCAACCCACTCCAGGATTCTTGCCATGGACAGAGGAGCCTAGTGGGCTATAGTCCATGGGGTGGCATAGAGTCAGACACAACTGAACAATCAACACATACTTCTTTTGAGCATTATTCTAAGCAATAGGGATACAAGAATCAAGATCTGAAAGGGATCTGACATTCCAGTGGGGATTATTCTGTGTGGATGGGACCAAAAAAAAAAAAGGCATGAAAACAACTGTAACAGCTATGAATAGAGTGTTAATCTATGAGTAGAGAAATACTGGAAAAAATACATCAGGTAATAGACAGAGACAGAGAGGGGAGATATTGTTTTAAATTGTGTGGCTAAAAAGTCCTTTAGAAAGATGGGAGCATCATACATTGAACTAAAGTGGAAGCAATGAAGATAGAACAAAGGTATTATTGTTGGTTTTTTTCACTGAGTGCAGACCTTCTTTGTGGTGATGTTCTGGCAAATTGGCTCGCTAAACAAGCAAACCAACCATAATCTGAAATAAACAGACTGTCAGATACTTCTCCAACAAAGATGGATTTATTTGAGATCAGCAGAGAATTGTAATTCAGGGTCTATAACCATGGCGAGCTCCAAGAAAGTCCCCGAAGGGCAAGGGAAGGAGAATGCTTTCCTGGAAAGGAAAAGGAAATTTGAGAGGGCTAAAGTAAACAAACACCACAGCTATTCATTGGCTGAGTTGTGTACTCTGCTGACATTACAGGGCAGGAGACCTCCGCCTGTTGGTCTCACAGTTCTATTTAATTAAGGTTTCTGTATATGAAGGGCTTCTCTGGTGGCTCAGACAGTAAAGAATCGGCCCACATTTCAGGGGAACCGGTTTTGATCCCTGAATTGGGAAGATCCCCTAGAGAAAGGAGCGGCTACCCATTCTAGCATTCATTGATTTTTTTTCTACAAATATTATACTTTTCCACACATATTGTAGGTAATTTATAACAGAGTAGTCCCAGTTTTTCTCTTCTGCCCCATGTGACTTTTTTGTTACTCTTTTCTCTTAGTATTACTGAAAGTAACCTTTAGATCAATTAACAATAATAAGAAGATAAAGATTTTATTTTGCCACTATTTATTCTCCAACACTCTTCTTTTTTATGTAGTTTGTAACATATGTGATTTTTTATCCCAGAATAACCTCTATTAAACATTTCTGTAGCANGAATTAAAACCTTCTTAAAAATGAGAATTTGGGGAAAAGATGATATACTATAATAGTGAATGCATTACCTAATAGAGGGCTCCCCTTTTGCTCAGCTGGTAAAGAATCCACCTGCAATGTGGGAGACCTGGGTTTGATCCCTGGGTTGGGAAGATCCCCTGGAGAAGGAGAAGGCTACCCACTCCAGTATTCTAGCCTGGAGAATTCCATGGAGTGTATAGCCCATGGGGTCACAGAGAGTTGGACACAACTGAGTGACTTTCACTTTGCGCAATAGAGTCGACTTACCAAAAAACTTTTAAGTTTCTGTTCATCTACTTTCAACTCTAAATTTACTATAAAATGCATAGCAAAACTGCTGCAGTTCAAAAGGAAGAGAAAAAGAAGAGGATTGTGGACCAACAAAGAGAATTAAAGAAGGAAGATCAGAAAAGCATATACACACACAGCCCCCACCCCACGTGCACGCATGAACACACAGGAGTGGGGGATGCTCTATGCTTTGCTCATGTCATGTCTGTGACTCAGGTGAGGTCTTTTTGGCTGACCTCTAGCTGAACATCATGACCTGGAAATAATTGAACTTCTGTGTGTGTGTGTCTATGTGTGTCTGTGTGTGTGCTATGCTCAGTTCTGTCTGACTGTTTTGCAACCTCATGGACTGTAGCCCATCAAGCTCCCCTGTTCATGGGATTTTCCAGACAAGAATATTGCAGTGGGATTCCCTTTCCTCCTCCAGGGGATCTTCCTGACTCAGGGATCAAACCTGAGTCTCCTGCACCTCCTGCATTGGCAGGCAAGTTCTTTCCCACTGCACTACCAGCCAATCACAAAGGAAAGTGAAGAAGCCAGAGGAAAAGGAGAGGAAGAAAATGTTTAAACCAATGAATGTAAAAAAACAAACAAACAAACAAACAACTTCCTACAAATATATAGTGTTAAGTAAGAAATGAGAACATGTTAAAGCGTGGGGAAACACAAACCATGGAGTAATCGCTTCTAAAGGCGATAGATTCCATTGTTTCTCTCTGGAACCCTGGCATTGATTACTAATTTTCAAAGAAAGGAATTCTTTAATTCAAGCACTTTCCTGTGGCTCAGAAGTTAAAGAATATGCCTGCTATGCAGAATCCCTGGGTTTGATACCCGGATTGGGAAGATCCCTTGGAGAAGGAACTGGCAACCCACTCCAACATTCTTGCCTGGAAAATCCCATGGACAGAGGAGCCTGGCAGGTTCCAGTCCATGGGGTCAGGAAGAGGTGGACAGGACTGAGCAAGTAACACTAACACTACTTGGGAAGCAATTGAACTCCTAGGTAAATACAAACTATGGGCCACAGAATTGTAGAATGAGCATTCTAACCACAGGCCTCAAAAAAAGTTAAATAATGAAACAATAAACAGACACACATCTTTTGTTTTTTGTTTTGTTTTGTTTTTACCAGGTGAAGTCACTCAGTCGTGTCCAACTCTTTGCGACCCCATGGACTGTAGCCCACCAGGCTCCTCCCTCCATGGGATTCTCCAGGCAAGAGTACTGGAGTGGGTTGCCATTTCCTTCTCCAGGGGATCTTCAGGGGATCTTCAGGGGATCGAACCCGGGTCTCCTGCATTCCAGGCAGACGCTTTAACCTCTGAGCCACCAGGGAAACCCCACTTCCAATTGTAAGCTCCGACAAGGAAAAGGAAAATCAGAAAATCTTAAAAGAAAAGCAAAGATCGAAAAACAAAACAAAACTATTTTAGTTGGTATTGCTGGGGAGTCAAGAAATCATGTTGGTATGGGCAAGAATACCAAAAAAAAAAAAAAAGGCTAAGGCTGGTAATTATTCTGGAACCTTCAAAATTCCATGCAAATGAGTACAGCATTGTAATGTTTTGCTTCACTTTAACCCAGAAATTTACCTGAAAAATTGTCAGAGGGCACAGTTTTCTCCAAAGCAATAGGTTAGATAATCTGTTGCCTTATTGTGATGCTTCCAGTTGTTTCATTTCAATGACTCCATTGGTTCAATAGTTGAAAAATTTGGAGAAGATTCTCCATCACTGATAGCTGGCAGAGAGCCTAGTCATAGTGTTTAAAGTCAAGCTATATTTACAAAAAGAAGAAATAAGATCTTCTTATGAATCTTAAAACTATTTTTACTGTCTTACATCTCCCAAACATGATTAAGTTTTAGTCATAACTCAAAATTGTTTTAAAATTAATCTAAACCCTAGAGTATCTAAATAATAGACTTTTATCAAAATGTTTTTGGGTTCTCTGCAACATGAACAATTTTACATATTACTTAGGAGTTCTGCATTTTTACAATATTAATATTTATGATCCTTCACCTCAATGATTTATAAGTTGAGAAAAACTCTGATAATTGACTTGTACAGTGAATATAATCTTTTTGTATGAAAAAGAAATTACCCCTTTCTCCACAAAAGACTGTTGCTTTTCAGTTTGCCCTTAGAATCAAGAAAATATTAATCTAAAGATGAAATAACAAATTGGTAAATAAAATGCACGTAAGAAAGGAGTATTATATGTATTACTAACATCCACTTCACTTTTATTACTTTATATTTAGTAGGACATTAGAGTTACTTTTATTATAAAAATAAAGTTAAATGAAACTTGCAACATTTAGTTAGATAGTTCCAGAAGATTTCACAACATTTTTTTTTTTTTTTAAAGCAAAGGAATTTTTTATCTCCCAGTGGAGATCTGGGGACTTTTTCTCTAGCTTAATCAAAACTTTGCTTTGAATTGTTGAACACCACTGAACAATTTATCCAGATTTAAAACCACGGCAGTTATTTCATAGGCAGAGGAGGGTGTAAAAGTCCAGACAAAGTCAAGCAGTGTTTATCTTAAGGGGAATTTTTGACAGTAGTGAACATAGCAAATAGGAGAGAACACCCAGGTCAGCTTAGTTCTTACTAAAAAGAAAGCTGCCATTGACTTAAACAAAGCAGAAATAACTCCCATTACTGTAGAATGACGCACCGGCAAAGGGATCAGACTGCAAAGGTTGCATCTGTTTGCCCCATATTTTAACTTTATTTTGGTGTGCTGACATTTGGAGTGTCTCTGATTGGTCTGGAATTAGCCTTCTTATCTTGTGAAACATCTGTACTGTATTGTTCCAAAGGATTAGCTGCCCACTGGGGATTCTGTGAAGTTAGGACAATGGAGGTCATTAAAGGTGCAAACATTTATTTTCCGGTCTCTAGTTCAGCAGGGGAAAACCATGCAGCTGACAGATTTTTCTTTTTTAATCCGAAGCTCAGCATTCTTGCAAATATAACTAAACCACAGTGATCTGGACTAGAGTCGTTACACTGAAATTGATGCCCACTGGAATTCAGAACAACTTAATGGCCAAGAAAGAGGAAAAAAGAAAACATGAGATTTTATGTGGAGTGTGCCTTTCAGGAGCAGTGCTTGAAATGACTCCGAGTGGGATAGCCTGGCAGAGTTTTATGTGGTATCACCAGTTAAAATATAATTTTCTTTTTCAGTTTCTTGATTTATGACCAATATTATTTTTTTTCCTTTTTGTTGGTATCCTTAATCCCAACAACTTCCCTTTCTCCAAATCTCTTGGCACTGCAGTTGTAATTTATAACACTGTTATATTTGATAAGTAAATTCTGAGAAACACCGGAGTACAGAGAAATGAGCTCCCTAGGATATGGGTTGAATTGTAGTCCTCCATATATATACATATATAAGTGTGTGTGTGTATGTGCATATATATATATATGTGTGTGTGTTTGTGCATATATATATACAGTAATCTCAGAATGTGACCTAATTTCACAGCAGAATCTTGCCAGTCATACTGTGGGACTTGCTAATCCAGTACAACCCATGTCCTTATAAGAAGATAATCATGTGAAGATAAAACCCTCAGGAAGAAGGCAGAGATTGAAATAATGCAGGTGCAAACCAAGGAATGCCAAAGANTTTCACAGCAGAATCTTGCCAGTCATACTGTGGGACTTGCTAATCCAGTACAACCCATGTCCTTATAAGAAGATAATCATGTGAAGATAAAACCCTCAGGAAGAAGGCAGAGATTGAAATAATGCAGGTGCAAACCAAGGAATGCCAAAGATTGCCAGCAAATTACGAGCAGCTAAGAAGAGCAAGGACTGATTTCCCTACAGACTTCAAAAGGAGCACGGCCCTGATGACCCACTGATTTTGGACTCTAGTCTCCAGAACTAGAAACAATATATTTCTGTTGTTTAAAGCTCCCCAGTGTTTCACTTTGTTATGCTACTCTAGGAAAGTAACATACCTGGGGTGTGTCTGACCCTGTGTGCCACCATCGACTGCAGCCTGCCGGGCTCCTCCTTTCCACGCAAGAATACTGGAGTGGGTTGCCATTTCCTACTCCAGGGGATATTCCCTGGTATTATGCATTTAATAAATGGGCCTCGATTTAAATTTAGTTTCCTGTGACTGTAAAAATGATCTATCTATCCAGCCTTTTACCTAATGCAACATCTAAATTGCATTAGGGACGTTGCACAGACAGGATTGGGGTGTTAAATGATGGTGGTGTGGACGCACAGCGTTAGTCAAGGTAGAGTACCATCTCCCCGTTGTTTCTGCATGTTAAAGGGTACACTCTGATGACTGATCAACTAATCTTCTCCGAACGGCTCACCAAATAATACTTAGCATATCACCTATGCAAACCTGACCTACCTTTGCGTTCTATGAGCTGCATGATTTAAATGCCAGTTACATATTGGCAATATTTTTCTAATTGTGGATCGTGACTCATTATTGGGTGATAAAATCAACTTAATGGATAACCCTTCCCGCCAAAAAAAGTGACACCTAATAGAATGAAATGGAATAGCCATTATGAAGATCTCTTGTACATTCTCCAATATAGTTTGGGGAACATTTATAGGCCTATGATTGCATGGGAAGGAGACCTATATTTGTGAGTGTGCACATTCTAAGTCATGATATAAACTAAACTCCTTCTTAAGGGTTGTGGAGAAAGATTTTTGAAAGCTTCAGGATTAAGCTGTATCCCATGTATGACGAATGGATTATTACATTAAGAATCTAGAATAAATGGAATTAATTAAATCTAATACATTTTATTTTACAGAAAGTATTAGAAATGGGTCCCTACAATGTTTATTATTTTTCCAAATGATGGAAACTTGTGGAATTTGTGGTGAGGAAAAATGTTTCCATGGCTGCCAGATTGCTTTTTCTACCAATCACAGGCTTGCCAAAAAGTTTAAAATATCATGAAATTTTATATTTGCTTTTTAAAATAAGTTGTCCTAGTTATCCTAGCGGTCTACTCTGAGAACAAAAGGGCAAGGAAACATATTATAATAAATATTTTCAAAGCTTGATAGTATAATATCAACAAAAAGAACAAAAATAAAGTGTCTATGAAAAAAGAACTCATGTAAACAATACAAGAATTTCCAAAATAAGACACCCAGGAGCAAGTAAATAATCTGCTATTGTTCTAGTGGATGTTATTTTCTTCATAATGTGAAAGCATCTCTTTGTTATTGGTTCCTTAAAGGTTATGTAGTCAGTTCCTTTCAAGGGAAAATGAGAGGTTTGGCTGCTCAGAGATATGAAATGTTTTACAAATGACAGAGTAAAAGTTAGGCCTAACCCTGGTGTCCTAATTCCATAAATTGTTATTTTGAAATCATGTACTTCTTTTTCATACCATGGGTATAGTCAAAACCATGACTTTTATTGAAAGATATAAATTACCAAAACTGACAAGAGAAGAGAGAAAATCTGAGTAGAAATATAATAAGTGATGCAATTGAATAGGTAATTATAATTCTTCCCTCAATGGCTTATTTGTGATGACTTAACTGAATATTTCTATGAAATGTTAAAAGAAGAAATAACAGTTCTTATAAAATTTTTCAGAAAATAAAAGAAATATTTCACAACTCACTCTGCAAGACTAGTATTAAAGCTAATCCAAGACCTCACAGGGGCTTCTGTGGTGGCCCAGATGGTAAAGAATCCACCTGCGATGTGGGAGACCTGGGTTTGATCCCTGGGTTGGGAAGATCCCCTGGAGGAGAGCATGGCAACTCACTCGAGTTGCTAATACCAATTAATAATCACTGGAGTTGCTAATACCAATTAATAATCTTTAAATAAAATTGAAATTCCATTCACATAGCATTAAAAATACTAAAATAAACAAAAATGCAAGTCCTATACAATAAATTTTATAAAACATTCCTCAGTGAAATCAGGCTCTAAATAGAGATATTCCATGTTTATGGATTGAAAGACTTGATTGTCTTTCCAGACAATTTTTCCAGAATATTGGTGTACATTGAACTGAATCTTTATTAAAACCCCAGTAAGTTTTTCTTTTTTTTCAATAAGCTAATTCTAAAAGCCCATGGAAATAAAGTTTCTGAATAGACATAACAATTTTGTTAAAGAACAACAGAATGGAGAACTTAGACTAAATTCAGTTCAGTTCAGTTCAGTCGCTCAGTTGTGTCCAACTCTTTGCAACCCCATGAATCGCAGCACACCAGGCCTCCCTGTCCATCACCAACTCCCGGACTTCACTCAGACTCACGTCCATTGAGTCAGTGATGCCATCCAGCCATCTCATTCTCTGTCTACTTGATTTTAAAACTTACTATAAAGGTACTGAAATCAAGACTGAGGTAACTCCTATAGAGATTGGCTTATAGATCAATAGAACAGAACTAACGTCCAAAAAACTAAATCTTACATTTTTGGCCAGCTAATTTTTAACTAAGATACCAAAGGAATTCCAAGGGGCAATGTTCAAAAAATGATGCTGGTACAGTATGAATCTGTTATATAAAGGGATTAGTTTAGTCCCTAGCCTCATTCCATACATAAAAGTCGGCCATTGAGCTAAATGTACAAGTTAAAACTATAGTTCTTATAGAAGAAAACACAGGAGAAAATCTTTATGACCTTACATTAAGCAAAGGATTTTAAAATATAACACCAAAAATAAAAGCCATAAGAGTAAAAACAATGGTTAAATTAGATCTCACCAAACAAAAGATGCACGTACTCCAAAAGACATTCAGTTCAGTTCAGTCACTCAGCCTTGTCCGACTCCTTGAGACCCCATGGATCGCAGTACGCCAGGCCTCCCAGTCCATCACCAACTCAGGAGTTCACCCAAACCCATATCCACTGAGTCCGTGATGCCATCCACCAAATTATCCTCTGTTGTCCCCTTCTCCTACCTTCAATCCTTCCCAGCACCAGGGTCTTTTCAAATAAGTCAGCTCTTCGTATCAAGTAGCCAAAGAATTGGAGTTTCAGCTTCAACATTAGTATTTCCAATGAACACCTAGGACTAATCTCTTTTAGAATGGACTGGTTGGATCTCCTTGAAGTCCAAGGGATTCTCAAGAGTCTTCTCCAAACCACAGTTCAAAAGCATTGATTCTTTGACACTCAGCTTTCTTTATAGTGCAAATCTCACATCCATACATTGGAAAAAACCATAGCGTTGACTAGACGGACCTTTGTTGACAAAGTAATGTCTCTGCTTTTTAATATGCTGTCTAGGTTGGTCATANTTGATTCTTTGACACTCAGCTTTCTTTATAGTGCAAATCTCACATCCATACATTGGAAAAAACCATAGCGTTGACTAGACGGACCTTTGTTGACAAAGTAATGTCTCTGCTTTTTAATATGCTGTCTAGGTTGGTCATAACTTTCCTTCCAAGCAGTAAGCATCTTTTGATTTCATGGTTGCAGTCACAATCTACAGTGATTTTGGAGCCCCCTAAATAAGATCAGCCACTGTTTCCACTGTTTCCCCATTTATTTGCCACGAAGTGATGGAACTGGATGCCATGATTTTAGTTTTCTGAATGTTGAGCTTTAAGCCAACTTTTTCACTCTCTATTACTTTCATCAAGAGGCATTTTAGTTCTTCTTCACTTTCTGCCATAAAAGTGATGTCATCTGCATATCTGAGGTATTGATATTTCTCCCAGCAATTTTGATTCCATCTTGTGCTTCATCCAGCCCAGTGTTTCTCATAATTAACTTTGTGTATAAGTTAAATAAGCAGGGTGACAACATACAGCCATGACACACTCCTTTTCCTATTTGGAACGAGTCTATTGTTCCATGTCCAGTTCTAACTATTGCTTCCTGACCTGCATACAGGTTTCTCAAGAGGCAGGTCNTCTAATTAAAATTAAAAACTTCTGCACAACAAAGAAAACTATAAGTAAGGTGAAAAGACAGCCTTCTGAATGGGAGAAAACAACTGCAAATGAAGCAACTGACAAACAACTAATCTCAAAAATATACAAGCAACTTATGCAGCTCAACTCTAGAAAAATAAATGATCCATCTCTTTTAAAATTTTCCACAGTTTGTTGTGATCCACACACTCAAAGTCTTTGGCATAGTCAATAAAGCAGAAATGATGATTTTCTGGAACTCTCTTGTTTTTTTAATGATCCAGCGGATGTTGGCAATTTGATCTTTGGTTCCCCTGCCTTTTCTAAAACCAGCTTGAACATCTGCAGGTTCATGGTTCACGTATTGCTGAAGCCTGGCTTGGAGAATTTTGAGCATTCCTTTACTAGCGTGTGAGTTGAGTGCAACTGTGCGGTAGTTTGAGCATTCCTTGGCATTGCCTTTCTTTAAGGTTGGAATGAAAACAGACCTTTTCCAGTCCTGTGGCCACTGCTGAGTTTTCCAAATTTGCTGGCATATTGAGTGCAACACTTTCACAGTATTATCTTTCAGGATTTGAAACAACTCACCTGGATTTCCATCACCTCCACTAGCTTTGTTCATAGTGATGTTTCCTAAGGCCCACTTGACTTCACATTCCAGGATATGGCTCTAGGTGAGTGACCACACCACTGTGATTATCTGTGTAGTGAAGAATTTTTCTGTACCGTTTTTCTGTGTATTCTTGCCACCTCTTCTTGATATCCTCTGCTTCTGTTAGGTCTATACTTTTTCTGTCCTTTATTGAGCCTGTCTTTGCATAAAATGTTCCCTTGGTATCTCTAATTTTCTTAAAGAGATCTCTAGTCTTTCTCATTCTTTTGTTTTCCTCTATTTCTTTGCATTGATCACTGAGAAAGGCTTTCTTATGTATCCTTGCTATTCTTTGGAACTCTGCATTCAAATGGGTGTAACTTTTCTTTTCTCCTTTGCTTTTCACTTCTCTTCTTTTCACAGCCATTTCTAAGGCCTCCTCAGTCAGAAAAATTTGCTTTTTTGCATTTATTTTCTTGGGGAAGGTCTTGCTCTCTGACTACTGTACCTGTCTCTTA
>SJYV01034926.1:878580-916327 GCA_006410875.1 Neotragus pygmaeus | reverse complement strand
TTTTTTTTTTTTTTTTTTTAATGCTGGCTGCACTTCTGAATCATCAAGGAAGCCCAGACTCCCACTTACCTAAATGAAAGCAGAATGTTAAGATTGTGAGTCCAAGAATCAACATTTTTCAATTAATAATCTATTTTATGTTTTTGAATTTTATTTTTAATTGGCTGATCATTGCTTTAACATATTATGTTGATTTCTGCAATACAATAACGTGAATTAGCCACATATATGTAAAAATGCCCCTTCTCTCTTAACCCTCCTTCCCAGCCAGGACCCTATCCCACCTGTCTAGATTGCCACAGAACACTGGGCTGAGTCCCCCGTGTTATATAGCAGCTTTCCACTGGCTTTCTACTTTATATATGGTGATGAATATGCTCAGTGCTACTGTCCCCATTTGTCCCATTCGCTCCTTCCCCTGGAGGAGGAAATGCAACCCACTCCAGTATTCTTGCCTGGGAAATGCCATGGGCAGAGCAGTCTGTGGGTTACAGTCCATGGGGTTCAAAGAGTTGGACACGACTGGGTGCACGCACATATTACACTCCTCTCCCTACTGTCTTCACAAGTCTCTTTTCTCTGTCTGCATCTCTATAAAGTGAAAGTGTTAGTCGCTCAGCCCTACAATGCAGATAGTGTCAACAGAACCATTTTTTTCTAGATTCCATATACATGCGCATTTCAGTGATGGAGAACAGAACAAGGTTGTCAACTACAGTCATAAATCACAGTGCATCAGGAAGCACTTCCTTACAGACGAATGTGGCATTTCGTTCTCCACTTCTAATAATAAGATATCAAAATTTCACTTTACAAACTGTTTATATGACATCATTTATGTAATTAAGATCTGTGAGCAGGTATATTTGCAAACTCTGACTAAATCCAATTCGGTGAAAATAGCTTCTTAAAATTTCTGTATTTCTCCATAAAAAAGAAGCCATAGGAATGTCACTGTTAGATGGTGATTAAAGCAGTGTTGTGTTATACCCATTGTAAGATTATCAATTTAGAAAGGACTTGTAGGTAATATGTTAATTGCGCGTGCTCACTCAGTTGTATCCAACTCTGCAACCCCATGGACTGTAGCCACCAGGCTTCTCTGTCCATGGAATTTTCCAGGCAAGAATCCTGGAGTGAGTCACCAGTTTCTACTCCAGGGGATCTGCCTGACCCAGGGACAGAACCCACATCTCTTGCATTTCCTGCCTTCTCAGGCAGATTCTCTACTGCTGAGCACCCTGGAACCCCAAAATATTAATTAAACGGTAAATAAATTAAATAAAAATTCTTATTCCAGAAATTCTTAGGTACAACTTTCAGAAATAAATGGAGGTAAAGCACTTAGAGTGTGTTTATTTTTAATGAAATTGATAGAATGGAATCTATTTAATTTTTAACTTTATACATTTACTCCTTTGGGTATATTTAGTAGATTTTACACTATGTTCTGTGGAAACATCTTGTGTAAATGTTGCTCCAGAATTTCTATACGGTAGGGTTTTCCATTGCTGGCTGTGTTTGGATGTAGAGTGGGATCAGGTGACTTCTCTTGAAGGTGCTTTGGAATCACAGGCTCATGGTCTCCAGATAGATTGTAGGTTAATCTGTCGGTTGGTACAACAGGTTTTGAAACCAATCTGCACTGATTTTTGCCTAAGGAAAGCAAGTCCATGAAAGATATGTTTATTTGATCTTTAATTAAAAATAACTGGCTTTCAGTTCTAATGAGATAGAGGAACCTAGAGACTATTATACAGAGTTAAGTAAGTCAGAAAGAGAAAAACAAATATCATATATCAGCACATACATATAGAATCTAGAAAGATAGTAATGACGATCCTACTTGCAGTCAGCAAAAGAGATGCAGACATAAAGAACAGACTTCTGAACACAGTGGTAGAAAGAGAGTGTGGGATTACGTGAGTAATAGCATTGCAACATATTCGTTACCATATGTAAAAGAGATGGCCAGTGGAGTTTGATGTATGACACAGGGAACTCAAAGCTGTTCTCTGTGATGACCTAGAAGGGTGGGGAGGGGAGGGAGATGGGAGAGGGGTTTAAGAGGAGGGGTCCATAAGTAGACATGTTTATGTATGGTAGAAGCCGTCACAATATTGTAAAGTAATTATCCCCCACTTAAAAGTAAAATAAAATAAAATAAAAGTAATTTCAATGATGTCACTTTCTTTAGGGTAACTAGGATGGGTTTGACTGAAGAACTAGCCAAAGTTGTTGATGCCAAAGACTCTTTCCCAGAATTATAACAAAGGTTACGTATTCAGAAACAGAGTGCCATGGGATTCCAGCTTGAGCATATTCCTATGAAAATCAGTGGATAAATGTTCTTTAATCCATTTCAAAACATCAGATCTGGAGAGTGGATCAAGGTCATCAACAGAAGATGGAGTCAGAGACCAAATCTTTAGGAGGCTAGAGTGAACTGGAAAGAATGTGTCTAAAATAAGAAGGATCATGGAAAGTATTCCAGAAAAAATCCTAGATGGCTTAGAATTACTGAGATGATCTAAAACTTTCTTGCTATTTCCTTCAATGAAATTTGAAAATCAAATTAAATAAACATAGTATTCAGAGAAATTGTTCCCTATGGGAGAAGAAAAGTGGGAGTTGAAAAAGAAGCACATATTTAGATGCAATGACATTGCTAATGTCTGATTTGTTAGAGGAGATGGGGGGTTCCTAGTTGTCCACTTCACTATCATGCTTCATCACTTACATATATGTTACATACATTCTATATGTATCAAATATCAATATTTAATAATTAAACTGGAAAATTAAGAAATATAAACTCAAAACTTGGGAAATGCTGTAACCCTTTTTGTACAATGTCAACAGAAATAAGAACAGGGTCTGGAGGACTTTTACCGTATGGGAACAGTTGCTGTGCACTTTATCTTCATTTGCTCATGTAGCTTTCCTAGCAGAAGTTGGGGATGAGAAAAAAGCAAAGGAGAAGCAATATCTTTAATGACAAGTTGAATTTTCAGCTCTGTGGGAAAGAAATTGCAAGATATTGAAAAGATTATTCAAAAAATAAAAGTTGAAAATCATCTGTTATGGCCCTTCATGCCCGACTGGAAAATCATATTCCTGTTATTCATTTGATATTTATTCAACATCTGTCACAATCCCATGGCACAAAATCATTCAAACAAAACCTGGTTATTCTGATACTGGATTCTGTGTTTCTCACGTTTAAGCAACTATCCAGTGCTGTTTAAAAGGAGCACAAGGAGAAATTAGCACTTGGACAGCACTTCTCCTGTTTGACTACTTCTGGACAAATTTAACTGACAACACTTATTTAGTTTTCTGTGACTTTCAAATCACACTGTGCTAAAGCTGATGTGGAAAGCACACATACGCAGCTCCCTAACACAGTCACATATGCATGGACAGACTAACAGATACAGGTGATAAAGAAGAGAACAGCGTAATATTTGGTCAACAGTATAGATCTCATCACAAGGCGTTCTACATCTCTGGGGAACAGGAATTCATAAGGTGCTAGAGGAGAATTGCACAGAGAAAACCAAAACCAAACGCAGAAATAACATCTCTGGTTTAACAGAAGCATATTGTCAACGACTACAATGCCTACTGTCAAAAGCAGCGGTTGAGAATCAATGTCCTCTCCGTCCTTCCACCCAGGAGCATCACTGTTAAAACTTGAGAATAAGGTGTCTGGCTGCCAGCTGTGCTTACTGAGGTGGCTTCATCCTTCATGTGATTTGACCACACAGGTGAAAGCGACTCATTTCCATCTTAACACACTTCCCACAGGGGAGGTAATACCCTGAGCCACTGCCTTGGCAGGCATATCCTTTTCATGGTGACAGCTACCAGTTGTTGAGAGCATAGCTTGCAGCTAAAACACTGATAAAAGCTGCTTGTTATCTCTCTCTCTCTTTTTGGCTAAGGGAATAAGAATTCGTAAACTGAGTAAAGTATAAAAATGATGCTCTTGATCGGCATAGGTAACTCCTATTGCTTGAGACATTACCTTAATGTTTTCCTTATCAGATATCTACAACTCTGGCTCCAAAATCAATGATGGGAAATTTTAACCCACTTTACCAAAGGTAATGTCTGGAGACAATTTTGATTGTCATGATTAAGAGGGATGTGCTACTGGCGTGTAGAGACCAAGGATGCCACTATATACCCTACATTGCAGATAAAGGCACCCCCAAGATATAAAGAACTCGTCCAAAACACTGGTGCTATCTAGAAACCCTCATCTATAAGCTTCATATATCTGGGAAGTTAGTCCCTAAGGAGTCCTCTACTCATATATCAACTACTGGAAACCACTAACAAAAAGTTTTTATATAAACGTAGCTCATTAGTACATCATCACTTCACAAGTAAATGTCACTCAGAGTCACTTCTTCAAATCTTGCTTCACAGATTTAGTTTTGAATGAGCCCATGATACCAGTAAAGATAAGAACTCTTTAATGAAAAGTGAAAGTGTCGGTCGCTCAGTTGTGTCCAACTCTTTGGAACCCCGTGGATTGTAGCCCGCCTGGCTTCTCTGTCCATGAGATTCTCCAGGCAAGAATACTGGAGTGGGTTGCCATGCCCTTCTCCAGGGAATTTTCCAGACCCAGTAATTGAACCATGATCTCCTGCATTGTAGGCAGGTTCTTTACCATCTGAGCCACTAAGGAAGCCAGAAAGCCAGTAAATTGACGGACAGTGTGTGTGGATGTGTTTATTATTATCTTTGACACCTTGAATTTCTGACAGTCCATTATTTTGAATTAAGATTTAAACTACTCAATAATGCTCTAAAAATTTCAAGACAAGTGATTCTGGAGTTTGTAGACCATGGCCCCTAAATCTGCATGTCTCTTAACATTAGACCCACATCTCCTATGTATATGCATTTGCCTGTCCCCCTGGCAGCTTTCAACATGCGTGGGATTGGACATGCTCCTCCTAATTGCATATCCCTTTCACCCTCTACTTTATCCTAAAAAATATGACTATCATCCATAATTTTTCCTTCCTTCATACCAATTCATCTTCAAAATTGCCCATTGCTCCCAGCTCCCACAGTTCTACCTATTTTTGGCCACTTTAATGTTTCATTACAACTAATTCTCCACCTCCAGTCTGGTCCACTTCCCCTAATACTGTGGCCTAATAATCTCTCTACACTTCGAGTATTATAAGTAGATCTCCACTGACAACACCGCCTCCCATACTCATCGGCTTTCTGACTTGCCTGTTTTCAGTCCCTGAGATGCCTTATGCTCCCTCTTGGCCTCCTTTGTTATTTTTAGTGTTACCTTTTGCTGTTTCATGCCTTCATTCCAGTCCTGGAATGTCTCTCCTCATTCCATGTATTAAAAATAGGTAATTCTTTACTTGCAAATAATTATAAACTTTCTTCAATGCCTCTAAATTCCTGCCTTTGGGGGCATCTATTAATATAAATTCACAAATAGATTCAACTTATTTAATAAAATCAGCAAATGTTACAGAATCCAGTAATATCAAGTGCTGGGGAGACTGTGAAACAAGGTGAAGTATCATATACTGCTTGTGAGGTTATATTGATTGAATAACTAGAGAGAACTATATAGAATTTTCTAGCAATGTAAGGATCCAGATGCTGAGCCACAGCAATTCATCCCCTTGGCATATACCTCTAAAGATATCCTTACATGTTTATTCCTGGAAATACATGAAAACTGTTCATAGTATCATTATGTGCAAGACCTCTGTGGTGTATTTGTACAGTTCAGTACACTGTACCTCAATTTATTCATAGAATGAAATTTCAAACTCTTAAGTGAATTTTTAGTTTTAAAAATTGAACATAAATTAATGCTCAAAAATGAAATAATGAATAAAGCTCACTTCACAGAATATTAATTACAATGAGTTAAAAGTACACAAAATTTTGTGGTATAACTAATACATTGATACATATATATATATATATATATATATATATATTGTTTGGGAATTCTCATATATGGAGTGAAATTATAAATGAAAGCAAGTGATTTATGAATACTAAAGCCAGGATATTTATATTTATGTGGAAAGCATGATAAAATCATAAAGGATAATCTGAGAGTTTGAAAGCCTCTGGAATGTTCTACATCTTAAGTTATGTGATATAAATATGAACAGTTTATCTTATTCTTATTTAAAATAGCACATATAAAATTATATGTGCATTTTATATATGATATAGTTCCTAATAAAATTATAAACAAAAACTTGAAAACATTTTAATCATGCCAAGAATTAAATAGAGCTTTATAAACTATGTGATGATTTAAAGAAGTCATGGGTCCAGACTTGGGCAGATCTAGCTGAGATGACAGGAAAAGCATGAAACTGTTGGAAATGATTTTGCTTCTAACTTTTTTTAAATAAAATGATCTTCATAGGGAGGCTAAGAGAAAATCTGGTGCTATAGAAAAACTAAATTAATAATAGGTGAAGAGGTTTATGAGATATACCTCAGTATATCTAATGAATTCAAATATCACAATTCATGAAAATTAGAAATCAAGGAACTGAAAAAAATCTTACCAAGATAAGTCATTATCTTTTTGTTCATGCTTTTATTATACCTCTTACATAAATTGAAGAATCAAATGTAAAATAATGTTCAGTTTGTCCCATGAACCATTAATTAGCCAAGAATAAGAAGCTTACATTGTCACAGTAAGAATTCAAAGTGTGTGTTGAATGAATAAATTTTTTTTAAAGTGTGGAGTGACCTAAAAAAATAAAAGAAAGTAAGAGAAGTATTAACAAAATTAGGAACAAATAAATTGTATTTCTGATATGTTTTAACATTCAAAAATCTGATTTCTTTTTTCTTATCTTTTTTTAATATAAACTTATTTATTTTAATTGGAGGTTAATTACTTTATAATATTGTATTGGTTTTGCCATACATCAACATGAATCCACCACAGGTATACACATGTTCCCCATCCTGAACCCCACTCCCTCCTCCCTCCCCTACCATCCCTCTGGGTCGCTCCAGTGCACCAGCCCCAAACATCCAGTATCATGCATCGAATCTGGACTGGCGGTTCGTTTTGGTATGATATTACAAATGTTTCAATGCCATTCTCCCAAATCATCCCACCCTCTCCCTCTCCCACAGATAATCTAAGAATCTTGAAATTACTTCCTGATAAAACATAAATAAAATTTTAAAGTACTTTTCATCTAAACAGTTTAAACAAATACTATGATCCTCAACAGGCAACAGCTATTGCATAAGGACAATTTGCTATTGCATAAGGTCAATTTAGCTGGGCTTTCAAATGGGGAAATAACGCTAAAGAGACGAGTGTGTATGTGCAGTCATGTCTGACTCTTTGTGACCTGCTAGGCTGTCAGATGGGCTACAGTCCATGGGATTTCCCAGGCAAGAATACTGGAGGGGCTTGCCAGTCCCTACTCCAAGTGACAAGACCATGGATCCTGCGTTGGCCGGCTGATTCTTGACTAATACGCCACCTGGGAAGCCTGGTAACACTAGAGGCTGGCTGTAATCCTTTATTCCTACTGTTCCTTTATGCATAATTCTTACTTTAAAAATGCGTATATTCACTTATTTTATATGTTTGCGTACATTATCACACTCACTTTGACAGCTTGTAACTTTAATAATGACAATAATAATAACTAAAATTTCTTTTTTCAGAATTTTCATGGGTCAGATACAGAGCTTATAGATAGGAAAAACTTCTGGTTTGTAAGCACCTGCTGTTATATACCTATAATTTTACAGATGAATTAATCTGAGGACTTCCCAGGCGGCTCTAGTGGTAAAGAACCCACCTTCCAATGCAGGATATATATGAGATTTAGATTCGATCCCTGGATCCAAAAGGTCTCCTGGAGGAGGGCACACCAATAACTCACCTGACTATTCTTACCTGGAGAATCCCATGGACAGAGGAGCCTGGCAGGCTACAGGCCACAGGATTTCAAAGAGTTGGACACGACTAAAGCGATTTAGCACATACGCACTGTTATAATTCCTACTTTACAGATGAGTAAATTTAGTGACACTAATTGTCTTGCTCACAAATACACAGCTAAGAAATGTCCTAATCTGAATTCAAACCCAGGCAGCTGGCAGTGGAGTATGTGTTCTAAACCCAAACATACACATGCATCAGATCTCATATTATTGGAATAATCAGTTCCAACACAAGAAACGCCAAGTAATAGAAATAAATGAAAATGTCCACAAATCAACTTGAAAGTCTCAGTCCCTCACTGAATAATGAGGGCAACTAATTTTTCACTAAAATCTTTTATTTGTTATGTGCTCCTAAAGAGGAGATGTGTTGGTATAGTTCTGAAAAGAGGCAAACATCATCCTTGGCTGAATTAATCTGAAAAAAGAATTATTTCCCAAAATAAAAAGCTAACTTATCATGATATTCTATACACATCTGAAATATAATGTCCAATTGTGGATGATACATTTTTATAATTTAATACCTGGCTAGAAAGAATAGGATATAAACATGTCTAAAAAGCATATCACAGGAAGTATAACTCTAATAATTCAGACAACTTTGTGAAAGAGTTTTGATGAGACCTAACAAATTTCTCCGTACATCACAGGGCCACATGGAAAAAGGAGGACTTAGACATTCCTTGCAATTCTTTGTGCATAACTGTACCCATCATTTTGAAATTACAGTAAATTGAATTTACTCTCATATCTTGAAGAAGAGTCCCTTCAGACCTCTTCAAACTGCATAAACCAGCTAAGGAGATACTCTTTTTATGAGTTGAAGTCAAAGTTGGATGAATATCAAGACTAATACAATGGTCATTTCTGCAATGAGTGGGAAGTTGAACTCAATGAACTCTAAAGTATCTTCAATTTCTCAGATTAAATCATATGAGAAAGGAAAAGATAATCACTTTTCTCCCTGATTTTATTCTGCACTAGCTAGATACAAATATAATTCAATTTAAAATAATTTATAACCCTTCTAATCTTAAAACCATCTTTCATACAGTATGAGCCACATGGAATATGGGCAGAACAGCCTGTGTTTTTTGTTCTGAAGGAATAAATAATTTTAAAGGAATACATATATATATCTATTCCTGCACATTCTCTACGAACAAGACAGTATTTATAACTTGAGTATTAGATCTCTAAAAACAGATTACACATTTACATTTAGCAGTTAGGACTCAGTGGTGAATTACTCATTTGTTTTTGCATTTTACATAATGCATTACCAATTTCACCCATTAGTGAGAAAAGAAACTGCAAAGTGATTCAAGGTCTATGAGGGTATCACACAGAGAAGGAGTCAGAATCTGGGTTTCATGGACTTTCATTAATCAAGCCATGTACCTCCTTGTGGGAGATGCTTATCTTCAGGAATTTTCTGTGACAATTCATCATCAAAGCAAAGATGATATGCTTATCTCTTTCAAAGCCCAGATTTCACAATCCTTTCTTTCTGCTCAAGCCTCTTCCTAAAAAATCAACAATGAGTAGATTGGGTGTGGGTGGGGAGAATCCATTATGTTAGGAACCCAAAAGACTGACCAGTATAAACTCAAGCATGTATACAAAACAGTTTTGGATTTCTTGGGTATGACTAAAACGGAAATTACACAGCTGACCTATTTACATCACAATGATACAGAGCAACTCAAATTAATTTTGTTGATTATTTGCTATTCACTGTACATTGAGCTAGTTCCTGGGGGAGGTGGGGTATAAAGCCAAGGCAGTGCCCTGGAAAACTTCACCAATTTGGAAATCAAACAGAAAAACACTGTACAGATATGGGATATAAACTACTCAGAGTTAGGACCGTCATGTGTCTTCATTAAACGGCACAGCACCTGGAATGTAGAGAGTCTTGAGTTCTTTGTATAAATTATCTCAAATAATTCTCACTTAACCCTGCCAACAGTAGTATTATCCTCATTGTACACAGGAGGAAAATAAATCTGAGAAAATACAATTGACAGAAGTAGAACCAAAACTCAGGTTAGCTGAATAATCTTTGTAATAAAAAGTGCATTGCTAAAAGATAATTCAAATAGTAATATATACACAGCACAACTTTGACCCAGTTCTATAATCAGTCAATACTTTAATGGGGGAATTAATGCATAACAAAATAGTTAATAAGAATGGTTAAAAAATGAAGGTGTCAATATAACTTCATTAAAATTTTAAACACAAATATTTCAGGCATTATTTTGTGGCTCAGTTTTTATTTCCTTTTAGTTTCACATACAGTATGTTAAGATTTACTTGTTTCCTCTTTCAAGGTCAAGACTAGTGCCAATTGAAAAATAATCCTGTACGAATCATGAAGATTCCTGATGGAGGGACAGAACATCTTCCTTCGGGAAGTTTCAAGGCTTCCCAGGTTTGCTGTAATACAGCTGTTCCTGCTCACTCAGAATTCCCTCTTTCAGTTCATGGTTCTTTGAGAGTTCTCCTAATTTCTGATCTCTTAATTCTTACAGTATAAATATCTTCTAGGAGAAACTACCCTTCTTGGTTTGATTTACAGCCATTCTATGTCAAGAAAAGGCATGTGTGCACATTTTACTGTGGACCAGAAGTCTTAAGCCTGCCCTGAGCATTCCTGCTTTCTGTCTTCTCTTGAATTTCGCCCTCTTGCTTCATCCTGTCTTGGCATTCCTAGTTTTATTGCAATTTACTGTTCCACACTGATGTAATTATTCATGAGTTTTCTTCCTTCCCAAGACATAAAGTGAACTGAGTTGTTCTAATCATAGCTGGCTATTTTCTATAGAAGATAACCTTTTAAGCATTATCTTGGCAAATACCAAACAAAAATGAGAATAGACGAGTCTTTTTTGGAATGCTAGTCTCAAAAGGGAATAGCCCAGAAATTCCCATCAGGGCAATCAAAACTGAAATCATGCTTGTGAACCATCTTGAGATGTTGCAGCACAAGGCAGCAGTTATAAAAGAATCTAACTTTTGAGGGGCTTCCGTACTTTACACACAGATCTAACGATAGAACCATGGATTTTGAAGTAAATGTGATACTTAGTATTCCACAGTGTACACTACGGTACTTGAACTGCATAGTCAGAGTAGATCTTTCCTGTCGATTCATGGCCCATGGTTTAATAGGAGGAATAATATATCTGAACACTGTCTTGCTGACTGTTTTAATTAAGAAACAATGAAATTCATAAGCTCCTTCAGCAATGATTCAAACTGCAATTATAAAAATGCTACTTCAGAAATTGAGGAAGATGTGGTATGGCCCTGAAGACCGTCATCAAGACAAGCCTTATAAAGCTTTATAAAGCATGCAGGTGGAAGAAATTAATAGCAAGGGACACTGCAGTACTACTGCATTTGATTCAGCAATATGTAGAATTTATTTTAGCATAAAAATGATGAATTTTGCTATCTCTTTTGGTAGTGAGACTGGCATTGGAAAGAGTCATGTATAGGGTTCAGGCTTGTATTAGGGGCCATAAGTCCAGAGGCTTTACAATAGAGGATGTAGCTGGTAAACAGTCATTATACACCATAACTTATAAGACTTTGATATTTACAAAAGATCAAAGTAAACTACAAATAAATGATCATTAAAACTGTAGAGTTTCAAATCCTTACTGAATCCTTAAACTCTGAATTAGTAGTATATTGCAATCTGTCATAATATGTTTAGTACTTAATTGTATAATGAGAATATTGAGATATGGCAAATAGTGTGAACTCTTATTTTGCAAAGCTTTCAAACACATATATTTTAAAGGCTTGTGTGTAATATAAGTGAATGCAGTGTTAAATTTTTAGGAAAAGACATACATTGAGAGATTCATTCTAGATATTAGAATTCAGGAAGCTATTTTCTCACTGAATTCACTGAGTAAATTATTTTTCAGATGCTGCAAAGCATATTTGTTGTTGATGAAGTTATTTTAAATTTCTTATGTATTATTTATAATAAAAACATGTAACATACCCCCATTCAAAACAGAATGTTTCTTGTTTCACATTATGTACAATAAATTAAGAAATATATACAGTTTTTGAACTTTTATTATTTTCATATCAGAGCATTTATCAAAAACTCTGAAGTAAACATTTAATCATTACATATTGTCTTTATTATTAGGAGAATAATCCAACTGCTTCCTCTGTTCTTTGTTTTTGAAAAGTGTGAGTTCATAATAATGCTATAAGACTCAAAATTAACAAATACAAAAGCCTACTAACTGTGATCAGAGTTTAATGGTATAAGAAAACTCCTCTCTCTCCACACATACATGTACACACATTTTTAAAATAATGCTATCACCCATACATATACATGTATATATCTTGTACATATAATGTACATACATATATACATATAAGATATGTGGACACCCGAGGTCCTTTGCTGTTCATCTGGAACTAACACCGCTTTGTTTTCTGGCTATTCCCCAATGCAAAATAAAAAAAATAAAAAGATAAAGTTAAAAATAATAAAATAATGTTCCCTTTTGCCATTTATTCATCTGTGTAACAGCTATGGCTTAGTGGTATGTGGCCAGAAATTATGGTAATTGACATCATATTTAATTTTCAGTAATATTAATAATTTCCCATCTCTTGTGCTTAACCTACATAATTATAATACTCCTTACTGCTGCCCCTCAAGACTCTGATGATTAGGTTCACATTTCTAGCACCAATCAAGCGTTCTGTGTAGGAGTATAGTGAAAGAGACTGGCTATTCCCAAGGCTTCTTCCAGATCTCATTGATAAATCGGCACTTGCTCTCCCACTCAGCAATCTTTGAAGGAAAAAAATTAATAAAACTCCTAGGCAGCACTAATGATAGCACTAGCTATCATTCCATTTGGAATATGGGATACAAAACTAAATATAATTAATAATACATTTCAATCAGCTAACCAATCAGTAGCTGATATTGGAAATGTTACAACTAATTTTGTTTTTGTTGTTCAGTCGCCAAGTCATGTCTGACTCTTTGCGGCCCCATGGACGACAAGGAGCTAGTGCCCCCGAGCTTCACCATCTCCCAGAGCCTGCCCAGATTCATTTACGTTAAATCAGTGATGTTATCCAAGCATCTCATCCTCTCTCACCCTCTTCTACTTCTGTCCTCGATCCTTCCCAACATCAGGATCTTTCCTAATGAGCCAGCTGTTCACATCCTAGACACGGTATTGGAGCTTCAGCTTAGAAACTACTAACAGTGGACTCACTCACACTCTGATAGTAAAGTATTGAGGAAGCAAGTGAGTCAATGGGTGAGAGAGAAAGAACAGGGTCCTTTGAGAGGGTAAAGGAATAGGACGTGGGAAATGGGTTACTTTTGCTATTTCTACAATTTTGAAATGGCCAGTCTCCTTCTCTTCAAAATTTCTTGAATAAAGCTGACTATCTTCATAAACGCTTATCCATTATTAGTAAAGTCATTGCATGTCATGCTGGGAGGCTTAATTTGATTGACATAAAACTGGTCATCTGTGGAGGAATTATCATACATTTATGTTTGCTTCAATGCTTCTCTGGTGGCTCAGTGGTAAAGAATCCATCTGCCAATGCATGAGCCTTCAGGAGATGCTAGTTCAACTGTTGGGTTGGGAAGATACCCTGCAGAAGGAAATAGCCCACTCCAGTATTCTTGCCTGGGAAATCCCATGGACAGAGAAAACTGGAAGACTACAGTCCATAAGATTGCAAAAGAGTTGGACACAACTTAAGGAATATACAACATAGATAACAAGTATTAGTTGACCATCCCAGTCTTTAAGTGGACATTTACAAATGCAGAGGAGCCTGGCGGGCTACAGTCCTTGGGGTAGCAAAGAGGCAAACACGATGGAGTATGCACGTGCCAGACAAGGTGAGGGAGAGGGAGAGGGTGGGATGATTTGGGAGAATGGCATTGAAGCATGTATACTATCATGTAAGAAACGAAGCACCGGTCTATGTTCGATGCAGGATGCAGGATGCTTGGGGCTGGTGCACGGGGATGATCCAGAGAGACATTGTGGGGTGGGAGGTGGGAGGGGGATTCAGGATTGGGAGCTCGTGTACACCTGTGGTGGATTCATGTTGATATATGGCAAAGCCAATAGAGTATTGTAAAATAAAATAAAGTAAAAAAAAAATACTGTAACACTCCATGGATGTGCTATGCAAGGCACTGGATGAATTCTAGTTTAAGCAAAGGAAGGATGAAGAGACAAAAAGCAACTGCTCAAGGTCCCATAGACAAAGGGAAGCAGTGCTCATTTTTCCATCTGTCATTTGCTGATTAACAAAATTATGGCAAGATCACCATAAAACATAAAGCATTTAAGCATGTCACTTTATCCAGAGACAAAAAGTCTTGGTACCTGAAGTGGGAAAGATTAAATTTAATATCAAGGACAACAGATTGGCCTCTAGCAGGAATCAGTTCAGGTCAGTCTCTCAGTCCTGTCTGGCTCTCTGTGACCCCATAGACTGCAGCATTCCAGGTCTCCCTGTCCATCACCAACTCCCAGAGCTTGCTCAAAATCATGTCCATTGAGTCAGTGATGCCATCCAACCATCTCATCCTCTGTCATCCCCTTCTACTGCCTTCAGTCTTCCCCAGTATTAGGGTCTTTTCCAATGAGTTGGTTCTTTGCATCAGGTGGCCAAAGTATTGGAGTTTCAGCTTAAGCATCAGTCCTTCCAATGAATATTCAGGACTGATTTCCTTTAGGATGGACTGGTTGGATCTCCTTGCAGTCCAAGGGACTCTCAAGAGTCTTCTCCAACACCACAGGTTGAAAGCATCAATTCTTCGGTGCTCAGCTTCTTTATAGTCCAACTATCGCATGCATGCATTGCTACTGGAAAAACCATAGCTTTGACTAGATGGACCTTTGTTGACAAATTAATGTCTCTGCTTTTTAATATGCTTGTCTAGGTTGGTCATAGCTTTTCTTCCAAGGAGCAAGCATTTTTTAATTTCATTGCTGCAGTCACTATCTGCAGTGATTTTGGAGCCAAATAAAATAAAGTCCGTCAATGTGTCCATTGTTTCCCCATCTATTTGCCATGAAGTGATGGGACCAGATACCATTATCTTAGTTTTTTTAATGTTGAGTTTTAAGCCAACATTTCACTCTCCTCTTTCATTTTCATCAAGAGGCTCTTCAGTAACCTCTTCACTAGGAGGAACAGAGCCTTGACAACTAGAAGACCAGGTTCAGTTCAGTTCAGTTCAGTTGCTCAGTTGTGTCTGAATCTTCGTGACCCAATGAATCGCAGCACGNATGCTGGGAGGGATTGGGGACAGGAGGAGAAGGGGACAACAGAGGATGAGATGGCTGGATGGCATCACGGACTTGATGTACATGAGTCTGGGTGAACTCTGGGAGTTTTTGATGGACAGAGAGGCCTGGCGTGCTGCGATTCATGGGGTCGTAAAGAGTCGGACATGACTGAGCAACTGAACTGAACTGAACTGAGACAGCATATTAAAAAGCAGAGACATTACTTTGCTAGCAAAGGTCCATCTAGTGACAGCTATGGTTTTTGTACAGTAGTTATGTATGGATGTGAGAGCTGGACCATAAAAAAGCAGAATGCCAAAGAATTGATGCCTTTGAACTGTGGTGTTGGAGTAGTCTCTCAAGAGTCTCTTGGATGATAAGAATCCAACCAGTAACTCTTAAAATAAATTAGTCCTGAATATTAATTGGAAGGACTGATACTGAAGCTGAAATTCCACTAATTTGGCCACCTGATGTGAAGAACTGACTCATTTGCAAAGATCCTGATTCTGGGAAATATTGAAGGTGAGAGGAGAAGAGGATGACAGAGGATGAAATGGTTGAATAGCCTGGTTGGAGAATAAACTTTGGAAGTTGGTGATGGACCGGGAGACCTGGTGTGCTGCAGTCCATTAGGTCATAAAGAGTTGGACACAACTGAGTGACTGAACTGAAATGAACTCATCATTCATGAGTTAGAATGAATGAGCTAGATCTAACTCTGTTAGATCAGAGTTTGGTGTACTTGATTTATTTAATTATCAATTAGGGAATGCTCACTGTGAGGAAGCATTATTAAAAAGCATTGACTCTACATAAGTGAAAAAGATATGAAAATCCCAGCTGTATTTTATAGCATATTTATATTAAAGTCTATGTTGAAATGAAAAGAGTCAGATTAGCCAAAATGTCTTGAAAAGGAAGAATAAGCCTGGAGCATTCTCATTGCCCAATTTCATAATTTACTCAAATATCCAATAAATCACACAAAGTGGTACAGTCATAGGACAGACTTATAGATCAAAGNTAAAGTCTATGTTGAAATGAAAAGAGTCAGATTAGCCAAAATGTCTTGAAAAGGAAGAATAAGCCTGGAGCATTCTCATTGCCCAATTTCATAATTTACTCAAATATCCAATAAATCACACAAAGTGGTACAGTCATAGGACAGACTTATAGATCAAAGGAATAGAACTGAGAGTCAAAAAAAAAAGGTCGTGGCAGTTAAGCTTAATTGATTTTTGGACAAAAATACAATGACATTGTAATGAGACAAGAATAGTCTTGTCAAAAAATGATGCTGGAGGAAGTGAATATCCATATAGAAATAAAGTTGGACCTTTATATCATATCATTTACAAAAATTAACTCAAGTCAATATGGCTATTACACAAAAAAGCCCAAGAAAAATAAGTTGTGCTTCTTCAAGATTAAACTATTTTGTGCTTCAAAGCACAAAATCAACAAAGTTAAAAATACAACCCAGATAATAGGTGAAAATATAAATCTGACAATGGACTTTTATCAAAAATATTAAGAATTTATACCTACACAACAGAAGAGCAAATAACCCACTTAAAAATTGGACAATATATTTGAATAGCCATTTCTCTCAATGAGATATAGAACTGGTCCATAAGAACAACAACAAAAGCTATGTTCTTTGCTATTAGTCACGTTGTTGTTGCTTAGTTGCTAAGTCCTTTCTGACTCTTTTTAATTCCATTGATTGGAGCCCACCAGTCTCCTCTGTCCATGGGGATTCTTCAGGCAAGAATACTGGAGTAGGTTGCTTTTCTCCAGGGGAACTTCCTAATCCAGGGATCAAACCCTGGTCTCCTGCATTGTGGGAAGATTCCTTACCATCTGAACCACCAGCAAAGCCTTCTATTAGTCACTAGGAAAATGCAAATCAAAATCAGTTCACATTCCCTAGAATGGATAAAATGAATGAGAGAGACAATAGCATATATTGTGGAAAATGAGAAATTTGAACCCTTATACATTGATGGTAGAATTTTAAAATTGTACAGAAACTTTGGAATAATTTGGTAATTCCTTAAAATTTTTATACATAGAGCTTCCATAATCCCAGCAATGTACATTACCAATAAAAATAGAACATATGTTCATGCAAAAACATGCTCATATAAATATAAAAGTATTTTTCACAGCAACCTAGATTTGGAAAAGATAAAATATAGACAGTCAGAATATAATATATCCAGATAATATGACAATATTCCCCTGGTGGCTCAGATGGTAAAGAATCTGCCTCCAATGCAGGTAGACCCAGGTTCGATCCTTGGGTTGGGAAGATCCCCTGAGAAGGAAATGGCGACCCCCTCCACTATTCTTACCTAGAGAACTCCATGGACAGAGGAGACTGGTGGACCACAGTTCATGGGGTCACAAAGAGTCAGACACGATTGAGCAACTAACACTTTCTTCACTTTCATAAATAGACAATCAGATTATAAAATATCCATATAATAGGATAATATTTCGAAATGAAGAAGGAATGACTTACTGATACATGCTACAACACAGATGAAGTTTGAAAATATGATGCTGGGACTTTCCTGGTGATCCAATGGTTAAGACTCATGCTGTAAATGCAGGGGACATGGGGTTCAATCTCTGGTCAGGCAGCCGGGATCCCACATGCTGCATGGCACAGCCAAACAATTTTTTTAATTTGAAAAATAAAGTTATAAAAATTAAAACATTATGCTAAATGACAAAAACCAGTCACAGAAGTCCACATATTGTAAAGTTATGAAATGTCCAATAGGCATATCCATGGAAACAGATAGCACATTCTTCTTCTAGGGTCCTGGGGTGGGGGGATAGAGAGTTGCTATTAACGGACACGGGGTTTTGTTTTGGGTTATGAAGTATTCTGAAATTAGATAATGATGATTGTTGCAGAACTCCATGGATATACTAAAAGAAACACCTGAATTGCACTTTTTAAAGGGGTGGATTTTATGGTTTATGAATTATATTTCAATAAGGCTATATAAAAAGTAAAAATAATGAAACACCTAGTAAGTTATAGATCTGGACTATGAACCTACACGAGCTGTTTCAGAACTGTGTACCTCAACCAATATTTAACCTTCATGTGGAACATGAGTTTTACATATCACATCTGCAAGTATTGAACCTTTTAGTGGCTCTATGGGTAGACAGGTAGCAATGACCTTCTTAATATGGAAAATAAGGTGAAATGGCTTTAAGTAAATGACAGTAAAGAAGACCAAACTCATGAGTGTGTTAGTGACAAAATGAAAACCAAGTCTTTGCTTTTTAAATCTAAAAAAGTTTTCTTCATCTCATTACTCCATATCGCTGTTAAGTAGATTAGCTCTGAGTATATTTTTGCAGTGGTTTTTGTTCATATGTTCAGTTCAGTTCAGTCGCTCAGTTGTGTCCAACTCTTTGCAACCCCATGAATTGCAGCATACCAGGCCTCCCTGTCCATCACCAACTCCCAGAGTTCACTCAAACTCATGTCCATCGAGTCGGTAATGCCATCCAGCCATCTCATTCTCTGTCATCCCCTTCTCCTCCTGCCCCCAATCCCTCCCAGCATCAGAGTCTTTTTCAATGAGTCAACTCTTCACATGAGGTGGCCAAAGTACTGGAGTTTCAGCTTTAGCATCATTCCTTCCAAAGAAATCCCAGGGCTGAAATCTTTCAGAATGTTTATATGTTAAGAATCTTAATTTCTTGAAATTTATTTAAATAAACGATGGATTCTCTTTTGCCTTCTGAAAGCTGTGCAAATGCTGAATGTTGAAATAAATTTACAGACATCTGAATAGATGTGCTAAGATTCATCAAAATTTATATTTATCACATTTATATGTTGATGATGATAACAATATAAACTAAGCCAACTCAATTTCAAATCTTTGGTCTTTGAAATGGAAGGTTCCTAACAATTACACTTACTTAAACATGAAGTTAATAAATAAATAAGTATATAGCATCCACACGTAAAATATGTTCCACGCTAAGGTATTAAACCAATGTAGAAGTGTGGCCATGACCGAATTACATATTTTTCTAAATACTGATTTGCTGGCAACCTAGTCTCTTTTGTATAGGGAATTTTTAGTTCATATGGAAACCATTCATTATTTTAGCAAACATCCAAAGCACAAACAAATCAATGGACTCCACACATCAACCTATATATTATACTTATAATTCAAGAAAATAGTTGTGTGCAAATATTTCTTCACACATGTGGCAATCTAATTTTGTCAGGCTCTTACAAATATTGTTATTGATTTTTCCCCAAATGGCACTATATTTGGAGAAACAACATTACAATTTAGGATTTCTCCCCTTCATTGTACTAAATATGTATATTGGATGTTGCAAGACGTTATGGCTCCATCAATGTCTGGGAGGTTAGTTGCTGATATGCAAATACCACCTTCATTAGCTTTTAACCCTAAAGAATGGATATTTCAGTATCAAAAGAAAGCAAGCAATTTGAATGGACCAAAAGGAATACCATTTCCTGGTTCATATAAGAGCAGCTTGTGAGAAAAAAGTAATTACTGCTTTATACCACTTGGTGTTTTTTGAGAGATGATTAATTTCTTTTGGTTTTCACCACAAGAATGGAAGTTCTCGCTGTTACTTGAAACCAGTCTGGAGACTTTTCAGGGATGACTAACATTATATTTGATTGGAAATTTGCATTGTTCATTAGTAGAGCTTTTTACTATCATATTTTTATCACAGTTTTAAAGTTTGACTTCATAGCCAAGATGAAATTTCATCTAAAGTGCATCAGAATTCAGGCAGGCTGGCAGCTTCAATGGGAAAGGCCAGCTGCCATGCAGACCCCACGTAGCTCCTCTTCCTGGGAAGAAAGACTCCACTTTGACATCGTGAGGGATAATATCTGATGCCTCCCTGTCTGATAAATACAGCGGCACTTAGAGGCCACCTTTCTGTACATCTATTTGAAAGGGGCCCACCTGCTATAAAAAATGGCATTAACCTTTCATTTTAAGTCCTTTCTCTCTCTCAGTCCAGGCTGCTGGATTGCGCATTCAGGATAAAACCATGCAGCGTGTTACTGTGGTGTCATCAGCATGAATAATGGATTCCACGCTCACAGAGATAACCCTCAGAAAGAAGAGTTAACAATTCGGCCATCATTGCTCAGGTGACATCTGAAGCACTTGAAAGTGACTAGTCTGAAAAGCTCTGACAGTGCATTTTAAAATGTCACGGATTTTGAATGTTCAGAGATGCCAAACATATCACAGGAATGAATTAATAAAATGACCCTGGTCCTTAAAGGTGAATGTTGACTTTTCAGTTTTCCTGATACTGAAACTGAAGTGGATGGAGGTGGTTGGCAGAGTGAGGGCCATATGGAAATGGCAGCTCCAGCATTAGCTGCTCTTGGGTGACTGAACCTTCAGCTAGAGGTACAACAGTGAAATTCCAAGGTAAGTTATGTTTCTCAGAAATGTCACATCTGCCTATCACACGTGCCTCTGCTGTTTCCCTACAATCCTTTGTGTCCTCCCAGAATTCTCCTACCTTCTTTACATGTGTGAAGAAGAAACTTTGCCTTTTGGAAAGAAATGTTCTANTACTGGAGTTTCAGCTTTAGCATCATTCCTTCCAAAGAAATCCCAGGGCTGAAATCTTTCAGAATGTTTATGTGTTAAGAATCTTAATTTCTTGAAATTTATTTAAATAAATGATGGATTCTCTTTTGCCTTCTGAAAGCTGTGCAAATGCTGAATGTTGAAATAAATTTACAGACATCTGAATAGATGTGCTAAGATTCATCAAAATTTATATTTATCACATTTATATGTTGATGATGATAACAATATAAACTAAGCCAACTCAATTTCAAATCTTTGGTCTTTGAAATGGAAGGTTCCTAACAATTACACTTACTTAAACATGAAGTTAATAAATAAATAAGTATATAGCATCCACACGTAAAATATGTTCCACGCTAAGGTATTAAACCAATGTAGAAGTGTGGCCATGACCGAATTACATATTTTTCTAAATACTGATTTGCTGGCAACCTAGTCTCTTTTGTATAGGGAATTTTTAGTTCATATGGAAACCATTCATTATTTTAGCAAACATCCAAAGCACAAACAAATCAATGGACTCCACACATCAACCTATATATTATACTTATAATTCAAGAAAATAGTTGTATGCAAATATTTCTTCACACATGTGGCAATCTAATTTTGTCAGGCTCTTACAAATATTGTTATTGATTTTTCCCCAAATGGCACTATATTTGGAGAAACAACATTACAATTTAGGATTTCTCCCCTTCATTGTACTAAATATATATATTGGATGTTGCAAGACGTTATGGCTCCATCAATGTCTGGGAGGTTAGTTGCTGATATGCAAATATCACCTTCATTAGCTTTGGACCCTAAAGAATGGATATTTCAGTATCAAAAGAAAGCAAGCAATTTGAATGGACCAAAAGGAATACCATTTCCTGGTTCATATAAGAGCAGCTTGTGAGAAAAAAGTAATTACTGCTTTATACCACTTGGTGTTTTTTGAGAGATGATTAATTTCTTTTGGTTTTCACCACAAGAATGGAAGTTCTCGCTGTTACTTGAAACCAGTCTGGAGACTTTTCAGGGATGACTAACATTATATTTGATTGGAAATTTGCATTGTTCATTAGTAGAGCTTTTTACTATCATATTTTTATCACAGTTTTAAAGTTTGACTTCATAGCCAAGATGAAATTTCATCTAAAGTGCATCAGAATTCAGGCAGGCTGGCAGCTTCAATGGGAAAGGCCAGCTGCCATGCAGACCCCACGTAGCTCCTCTTCCTGGGAAGAAAGACTCCACTTTGACATCGTGAGGGATAATATCTGATGCCTCCCTGTCTGATAAATACAGCGGCACTTAGAGGCCACCTTTCTGTACATCTATTTGAAAGGGGCCCACCTGCTATAAAAAATGGCATTAACCTTTCATTTTAAGTCCTTTCTCTCTCTCAGTCCAGGCTGCTGGATTGCGCATTCAGGATAAAACCATGCAGCGTGTTACTGTGGTGTCATCAGCATGAATAATGGATTCCACGCTCACAGAGATAACCCTCAGAAAGAAGAGTTAACAATTCGGCCATCATTGCTCAGGTGACATCTGAAGCACTTGAAAGTGACTAGTCTGAAAAGCTCTGACAGTGCATTTTAAAATGTCACGGATTTTGAATGTTCAGAGATGCCAAACATATCACAGGAATGAATTAATAAAATGACCCTGGTCCTTAAAGGTGAATGTTGACTTTTCAGTTTTCCTGATACTGAAACTGAAGTGGATGGAGGTGGTTGGCAGAGTGAGGGCCATATGGAAATGGCAGCTCCAGCATTAGCTGCTCTTGGGTGACTGAACCTTCAGCTAGAGGTACAACAGTGAAATTCCAAGGTAAGTTATGTTTCTCAGAAATGTCACATCTGCCTATCACACGTGCCTCTGCTGTTTCCCTACAATCCTTTGTGTCCTCCCAGAATTCTCCTACCTTCTTTACATGTGTGAAGAAGAAACTTTGCCTTTTGGAAAGAAATGTTCTATGGACGCATCCCCTTTAAAGTGAATTAGCCGAACTATTAATATGATTGCCTCATGATTCAGCATTGGTGGTTTCATCACATTTACATGAGAGAAACTTGTAATGTTATATAATGCCATAGATATATAAAGAACACTAGCTCTTACTTAAAATTAATTAAATTTGTTCTCAATTAAGACAATATTTAAGTGGTCAGTGAACTCCGGGAGATGGTGATGAACAGGGAGGCCTGGCGTGCTGTGATTCTTGGGGTCGCAGAGTCGGACACGACTGAGCGACTGAACTGAACTGAAGTGGTCAGAGTTTATCGACTTAATTATGGCCTGACTTTCGGTGGCAACAGAAGGTCTCTTTACCTAATATGAATAATTTTTCAACAGAAGTATTAAACAGACTAACTGAAGTTTAGCATCCTCTGTTGGATAGCTTCATTTTGCCCCTTCCTAATCAATTTCCTTCATTTTCTAGCATGATCTCTTCCTTGAAAGGCTAACTTGCAGGGGTTACATTAAAAGTTTCCTTATCCTCTAACATTTGATAGAGAAAAGTAAGAAAGTAAAGACAGAATATTTATCCTATGAGATCCCTTCTTGGAAGGTTACCTCCAGCTGGCCATGTGCCTCTACTAAATGGTGTCTATTCTTAAAGAGTTGGCTACACAATTATCTCCTTTTAGGTTTTGCCAACCAATCTCTCTGTCTTATCCCTTGAGACTGAGTGGTAACACACTGTTTACTATAAACTCTGGATTATTGCACTGCTCCTTCTGATTTCCCTGTACCTGCACCTTTATAAATTAGCCATGTTGTAAATAAACCCTGCTTTATCCTGTTCCCATAGTTCATCTGTTTCCTGTTGGGACATGACTGATCCCACGGCATAATTTGTGATCTGTGACTGGTTTTTTTCTCTACAAATTCAACATAGATATTTACTCGAGTATCTAGATCTAGTTGCCTGAATATCAAAGTCCAAAAAATCCACTGAAATGCTTCCATGTTTATTCTTTTTCTTTTCTTTTTAGTGAATAGTCAAAGTTTGTGGTTACACAAAATGGAAAAACGTAGCCATGGGAAGTCTTTGCAATCATCATGTAGTATATTCTTATCATGCAGAGATATCCTTTCTAGGCTGAGAACAATATCAGACAGACATCTTTACTAACTGAATTGAGAGGAAACTTTCTATTCATAGTCCAACAAAACATAGATTCAAGGTCCTGACTTTTTCAGTTATTTTTAGCAAGTAATCACCAAATACATTTTGACTTGCTGCAAATAAAATAAAAAACATCTTTTGATACCTTCTTAGTATACAATTTATTTTAAAACGTTTCTCATTAAACTGCTTTTATAAGAGAAGTTTCATTTAATAGACATAAACATAAGAAATCTGGTTCCAGAAATCAACTCCCTCTTGATTTGGTAACATCTCATGTGTGGTTCATTTTCATCTTCATTTGCACATTTCTTCTTTCATTACTGGCCTTATAACTTGAAGATAAACCTTTCTTTATCTATCTCTACACACTCCCTTAGTTTTCTGATCCAATCTTATTGCTTAATTTTTTTACATGCAAATGATTTTTAAATGTATCTCTAGCATGAATCTCTCCCCGAACTTATGACTAATATATCAAACTACCTACTATATAGCTCCATGTGGTCATCTCATAACATCTCACACTTAACACTTCCCAAACAAATTTGCTGATTTAACTCTGCACGCTCCACTCACAGTCTTCTCTGTCTCCTTCTGGGTTCTCAGTAGAAAGTTGGAACTTTTGTTAACTGCACTCTTTCTTCCATATTCTGTATCAAATCCATCAGTATATGCTGTTAATTTATGCAAAAAATATGTGGAGGATCCAACTTCTCCCACTTCCATTGTGGTCTCTCTGGTCCAGCCCACCATCATCTGTTTTTCATGCTGCACTGGGCTTCTAACTGGATTCCTGCTCTCAGATCCCCACCTCTAGACGATGTCTATCATCTCTATTGCATCCAAGGTGATCAAGTTAAAACTGACATCACATGATGCCCTCTTGTTTATAATCATCTCTAGATGCATTTCTTAGGACTGCCAAAACAAAGTACCTCAAACTAGGTGGCTTAAAACAGCAGAAATTTTTATTCTCACACAGTCATGGAAGCTAAAGTTGGAGCTGTGTTCTCTTTGAGGACAGTAGGAAAGAATCCTTCATTGCTTTGCTCCTGGCTTCTGGGAGTTATTGGTAACCCTTAGCACTCTTTGGCTTAAAACTGCATCATTTCAGTCTTTACATCCACCACCACTCAGCTTTCGTTCCTCTATCTACTTTGACAGGAGTCCTTCTTATTCCTTTTATGAAGACAATAGTCATTGGGTTTAGGGACCACTCTAATACAGTATGAGCTCATTTTAACTTGATTACTCTGCAAAGACCTTACTTTCAAAAAAAGATCATATTCACAGTTTCCAGATAGAAATGAATTTGTGGGGGGGCGGTTGTTTTTCAGCCAGTATACTCCTCCATTCCATTTAGAGCAGTGGTACTTAATTGGTGCAATTTTGTTTCCTAGAGCACATGTGGCAACATGTGGAGACATTTCTGGGGTCCACAACTGGCATTAGCTTAGAGGTTAGAGGCCTGGGACTTTGTTAGACATCACAGTGTGAGGTATTTATGCCCATTTATTTTGGTTCTAAATAAAGGTAAATAAATGAATATTATGGGAAACATGATATGCAATCATTGTTTATTACTGAAATTATTAGAGAAATTTTTCTAGAAAATAAGATTTTTCTCTTAAAAAATTACACTTCCATTTGTTATTTGTTAAATAATTGCTGAATAATATTTGCATCTTTCTAATTTAATTTTCTTTGTGTTTTGTTAAAAAGAAGACTGCTACTGCTAAGTCATCTCAGTCCTGTCCGACTCTGTGCGACCCCATGGATGGCAGCCTACCAGGCTCCTACAGACCCCAAAATGGAGTCTCTTATGTTAAAGCCCATGTCATCAAAAGGAGACTTAATTACAGTTAGCTCTGTAAATTAGTTTCAAATGAAATTTTAAACCAATCAGGAATCACCTGATCAGCACTAGTTATCTGCCTGATAGACCTCTGGCATCCATAAAAAGAAAGTAAGCTTGTAATAACCAACACCCTTTTGCCAAGAAAAATTTACTTGTTCCTATCCGCTTCTGTCTATGAACATATTTCATTTTATACAGATCCTCAGAGCTCCCTTCTATCTGTTAGACTGGATGCTGCCCTACTGAGTTGAGTTTTGTTCAAATAAACATTTAAATTTTTTAACGTGTCTTAGTTCATCTTCTAGCAAAATCTCAACTCTGATGGTAATTAAGTTAGACGAGCAAAGTATGAACTGCTCTTGAAGTAGGTTTACCCAACTGGTAAACATCTCTAATAGTTTCCTTCCAGGACTACATTCAGATGGTGCACATAATTCCCAAGAGAGAATACTATATGGATTGCAGTATGCAATTTATGTGTTAGTTCTTACCCTCTCCCTCTTACTTCACCATTCCTCCTTGCATATACCACAGCCTTACAGATATTTTTGAATAAAATATGTGAAGTGACAAAATGGTATTTAACCTATGAGTCAAACTAGGTCCTTATAAAGATTAAAAACATCATATGCCTAATTTAATCATTTTATTCTTACTCATTATTATTAATCACATGGTTATTAATCTAGTTTCATCAATTTCCCATATATTTTAAATGTTTATTTTGTTCTGAAAGCAAATAATTTCTTAATTCATTTCCTTTTATTTCTAGTAGCTCACTGAATATTGCACTGTTTATGAAATTAAAATATCCTGAAATTTTGGCTCAATCCTTATTTGGGGTATTCAGGTACAGATTTAAGCAGAATTTGGAAAAGGGCAATAAAAATATGAAAAAAAAAACCTGACAGACTTGATATATGAGGTCAGATTAACATAATTACGGAGTAGATATTTTAGGGATTAAAAAATAATCCTAAAGGGAAACTATCATGAAAAAACATGCAGAACAACTACACCTGTGCAAGACAGTGAACTGCATCACAGAGAAAGAGAAACAATGGATATATTTGTTAAAAAGGTTTAACAATGAACCACAAAGAAACCCAGAACATTTAGAATAAAGATCAGAAATTATAATATAAGAACCATGGGATATTGTGTGAGGGAAACAAGAGAGGTCAAAATATCTGTTATTTACAATTGAATGAAAATAAGAAACCATTTTGGTTTTGGTTAAAGGTTAAGACTACTTCATAAATTCTATTTTATAATTATACACAAAGATATATATTGGAAAGCATTCTGAGCAGAAGTACAGTTATTAAATTCTGAAGAGAGAGGATATTTAAATTTCTATTAGCTTTATGTTAGATAAATATCAGAGCACACAGCTGCTGCTTTTAGATAGCAAGAAGAGAGACTAGAAGTCAACTTTTTATTTTCTAGTCTGTTGGTATTTTGACAAAGTCTAAAATAAAAAAAAAAAAAAAAGCCGGAAATGACCCGTTCAGCAGGTGAATAGAAGGTTTCATTGGAATGATTAAAGCAAGGGCTTGCTCCTCTTGGATAAATGATCTAACAGGAATGTACAGCTTTTCTAAAAGTGATTCAAAAGAGGTGTAAATCCCATCTTACTCAAGTTCTCTTAAATTATTCAGTAAAATCTTTCCCTCTTTCTTAATCTGAAGTCCACTTAACTGATCTTAATTAGGTTGTCTCAAACAAAGTACAAACAAGAAAAAAAAAAAAAAATATTGGCATAGGATGTACTTACGGTAAGAAGGACCAAGTGAATCCCTGAGCTTGATTCATCCTCTTTCTTCCTGTCTTTGAGGCTCGGAAAGCAAGTTCTTTTGCAGTTTGTGTCACCACAGCTACGACCAAGACACATGATAATTGATGGTGTGAATTTTTGCTTGTCAGGTTTCAGTGGGCTGTGAACTATGGCAGGAACACAGTTACCCTGAAGACATCTTCTGAGCAACCCTCTGACATTTGAAAAGAAAGGGAAACTGAAATAATCTCTGCTTGAGTTTGTCATGTGAAATTTCCAATTAAAATAGACTTTTCCTGCTGTATTTTTTCTTTCAAATAGAAAAATATACGCTTTTGTGAACTTTTAAAAAATCGAACTGGAGGAATTATTATTTGAAATATGAAATTAAATACTTGCTCCAGCTAAATGATCAGGATCAGTGAAATCACAGCAATCTATGAGTCTTAAAGCAAACATTTAGTTTGCATGCTGACCTAGTTTCATCACAAATGAAGCAATGGGTTAAAAGACCTCTCCTGTTCCCTGGGTCTTGTGGGAACAGCATATGTAACTAAGAAGTAAAGTTGTTTTATGTCCCTCACATTGATGAACACTTGTTAGACTTTAGGTGTATGTTGTTAATTCCATTTCTCCATCTCGTTTATAGTTACTACACTTAATGTTCTTAAATACAGCTTAGAAATACACTTCCTTTAGAGTAAATCTTTACATTTCTTAGAAGTTATAAATACACACGGTTTCTATAAATTTCTCTTCTCTCTTCAAGTATTAGAGGAGATTAAATGTACTCACATTTACACAAGAAATAAGGAACAAGTTCACATTTCTAATAGGATCAGAGAGACAACACTTGGTAAACCAAGAAAGATATTATTTCAAAATGCTCATCCCTAACTGAAAATTAATTGTGACACTGAAAATCTAGTTACCTTTGGTGAAATTTAATGATGATGTGGACATAGGTAGAATTGCCAAGTATTAGCATTGATTTTGGCTGAAGGTTAATTTCCTGTTTATAAACTTACGCAAACATTAGATTTCAGTGTATATGAAATTCTTTGAGTTTCAAATTTGGCACAAAAATTTATTCTCTCATTCTCAGGTTTATCTCTCTGCCAGACTATTTTTTAAAGTGATAAAAGGTACAATGATTAGATTACTTCTTAAAGCTTGATAATGGTCCAGACAGCTCAGTCTGCACAATGGTGACTAATAATAGAAACAGAAAATGTTAACTTAGGATTTTTTCTTTTTCTTGAAGCAAATTTCATAAAAGCCTGGGCTAAAATATTTTAATTCCTATTGATTAAGTAAGTTATTTAAGCTTTGTTTGAGTTTCTTAATGCAAATTCATTGTTCAAATAATAATTTATGAGGTGCACATAACTTTATTGAACTTAGTTTATAGGCTCTAACAAAATTAAAATATAGAAGTACAATTAGTTATAATGACTACATACATTGTGATTCTAGTGTATTGATTTTATAAAGGTTATTATAAAATATATTGGTTTGACCTATTTAACAGGCATGTTTAGATTACATTTCTTAGGACTAATATCATCATCTCTATCAAGATGAACATTCTTCCTAAAGTTTATATCAGATCTGAAGTTTAGGTAATTAGGTATATCATATAATACATATATAACATAGCATTATACATATCTATATGCTTCTGGGATGGCTCACTGAGTACAGAATCTGTCTTCAGTGTAGGTGACACAGAAGACTCAGGTTCGATCCCTGGGTTGGGAAGATCCCCTGGAGGGAGAAATAGCACCCCGTTTCAATATTCTTGCCTGAAAAAGCCCAGGGAGAAAAGACTGGCTTGCTACAATCCATGCAGGCTCAAAGAATTGGCTATTAATGAGCAGAAGGAGAAGATATTAAGAAGAGGTGGCAAGAATACACAGAAGAATTATACAAAAAAGATCTTTATGACCCAGATAATCATGATGGTGTGATCACATACCTAGACATAGACATCCTGGAATGTGAAGTCAAGTAGGCCTTAGGAAGCATCACTATGAACAAAGCTAGTAGAGGTGAGGGAATTCCAGTTGAGCTATTTCAAATCCTAAAAGATGATGCTGTGAAAGTGCTGCATTCAATATATCAGAAAATTTGGAAAACTCAGCAGTAGCTACAGGATTGGAAAAGGTCAGTTTTCATTCTAATCCCAAAGAAAGGCAATGTCAAAGAATGTTCAAACTACTGTACAATTGCAATCATCTCACATGCTAGCAAAGTAATGTTCAAAATTCAACAGTATGTAAACTGTGAACTTACAGATGTTTAAGCTGGATTTAGAAAAAGCAAAGGAACCAGAGATCAAATTGCTAACATTCCCTGGATCATCAAAAATCAAGAGAGTTCCAGAAAAACATCTCCATTTGCTTTGTTGACTACACCAAAGCCTTTAACTGTGTGGATCACAACAAATTGTGGAAAATTCCTAAAGAGATGTGAATTCCAAACCACCTTATCTGCCTACTGAGAAATCTGTATGCAGGTCAAGAAGCAACCGTTAGAACTGGACATGGAACTACAGACTGGTTCCAGATCAGGAAAGGAGTAGGTCAAGGCTGTATTTTGTCACCCTGCTTATTTAACTTATATGCAGAGTATGTCATGCAAAATGTTGGGCTGGACATAGCACAAGTTGGAATCAAGATTGCTCAGAGAAATGTCAATAACCTCAGATATGCAGATGACACCACACTTATGGCAGAAAGTGAAGAACTAAAGAGCCTCTTGATGAAAGTGAAAGAGGAGAGTGAAGAAATTGGCTTAAAGCTCAACATTCGGAAAATTAATATCATGGCATCCAGTCCCATCTCTTCAAGCAAACAGATGGGGAAACAATGGAAACAGTGGCTGACTGTATTTTTTCTGGGCTCCAAAGTCACTGCAGGTGGTGACTGCATCCATTAAATTAAAAGACGCTTGATCCTTGGAAGAAAAGCTATGGCCAACCTAGACAGCATACTAAAAAGCAGAGACATTACTTTGCCAACAAAGGTTCATCTAGTCGAAGCTATGTTTTTTCTTAGTAGTCATGTATGGATGTGAGGGTTGGACTATAAAGAAAGCTGAGCACTGAAGAATTGATGATTTTGTAAACTGTGGTGTTGGAGAAAACTCTTGAGAGTAACTTGGACAGCAAGGAGATTCAACCAGTCCATCCTAAAAGAAATCAGTCCTGAATATTCATTGGAAGGACTGATGCTGAAGCTGAAACTCCAATATTTTGGCCACCTGATGCAAAGAACTGACTCATTTGAAAAGATCCTGATGCCTGGAAACATTGAAGGTGGGAGGAGAATGGGATGACAGAGGATGAGATGGTTGGATGGCATCACCGACGCGATGGACATTAGTTTGAGCAGGCCCTGGGATTTGGTGATGGACAGGGAGTGCTGCAGTCCATGGGGTCACAAAGAGTTGGACACAATTGAGTGACTGAACTGAATTGTCATTTAAAACAGGAAGTCAAGCCCTGTGTTCAGCAGCAGCTCCAGGCTTGCCATTAGGAAGGAGCGGAGGCTGGTCACAACTTTTCTTGGGTGACTAACAGCATCATCTCTACAAATAGAAAGTTCTGGACTTATCTGCACCCAGTGTTAAAATTGCAAATGTTTTGCTTGCCCTGATGGCCTGAGAATTATGAGTGAAACTTTCATGTCTCAGTTTTAATTTTATCTCAGACTAAGTAGGGGCTTCCATTCACTTATTCAATCAAGAATCCACTGCATGGTAACTGTATCTGCATGCCAGACATTATGTTCCATGTTGGAAATACCAGTTACCTGATTAGCTGGCTGAATGTCCAAAGAACCACCTATGTGCATGCACACTCACACACACACACACACACACACACACACACACACACACACACACACATCAGTTCACAGAACAGATCCCATATCTAGTCTATTTATACTCTGGCCTTGCTTTCGAACACTATTGGGGGGATTTCGCTGGTGCTCGGGAGGTTAAGAATCCACCTTCTAATGCAGGGCCTTTCTTGCTTAGTCACTCAATCTCATCCGACTCTTTGTGACCCCATGAAATGTAGCCTGTCAGGCTCTCTGTCCATGGGATTTCCCAGGCAAGAATACTGGAGTGGGTTGCCATTTCCCCCTCCAGGGGACTAATGCAGGGCATGTGTGTTCAATTCCTGGTTGGGGAACTAAGATCTCACATGCAGAGCAACTGTGCTGTCTTGCCCCAACTACTGAGCCCCTGCGCTCTGAGCCACAACTAGAGAAGCCCCTGTGTACTGCAGCGAGAGAAAGTCCACGTGTCTCAGTGAAGACCCTTGCTGGCAAAAAAAAATAAAATATAAAAAACATTTTTAAATATTGAATTCGCCAAAACGCTTGTTCGGATTTTTCCCATAACATCTCATGGAAAGCCAAACAAACATTTTGGCCAACCTAGTATTTGCAGCCACATGCTAAACTTTTGACATCCCTGCTGTTTCTTCTTCTTCCTTTTGGCAGTTCTCTGAAGTCCTTCTCTGAAGTTCCTCCAGACGGCTTCCATCCCCTGAAGGCTCAGAACGTGTTAGGACCTCTTTTCTCTGGCAGACCCTGCCTGCACCAAGGCAGGACATTTAGCACATTGTTCTGTAGCACTCTGTTTATCTGTCTGTCTGCCCCCTAGACAGTGAGCGACTTGAGAGCAGGGCTTCCTCTCTGATCACTGACATATCACAAAGGCCTGTCTTGGAGTTTGGCAGAAAATGTATTGGAAAAAAGAAGAGAAATGAAGTGCAACGAAATGATTTGAAATGGACCTTCTTGACAAGAGCCCATGGAGTCTCCTTGTCAGCCTCCTATGGAGGAATTCCAGCTTCTTCAGAATGCACATGTTAGGAGTAGGAGGTGAGAGGTGTCACTGTCTAAATATTAGCCTCAAACACATTCCAATAGTTTAAATCCCTTTTTTAAAAGGGATAATACTAAAAGCATAGTACTTTGTCAATAAAGGTATTATATAAATGGCACAAAAAAAAAAAGCAAAACAAAAATATATCACCCACAATCACTACTAAACACCTGGTATCTGAGATTTGGGCTGAGGCCATTTCCCAGTAGAGGTTCAAGCTGAGCTGATGCCAGTCTCCTGAGGCTGTTATTCAGTGATCTAGGTTAAATAGAACAAAGGGGAGGNATATCACCCACAATCACTACTAAACACCTGGTATCTGAGATTTGGGCTGAGGCCATTTCCCAGTAGAGGTTCAAGCTGAGCTGATGCCAGTCTCCTGAGGCTGTTATTCAGTGATCTAGGTTAAATAGAACAAAGGGGAGGATCTACTGCCTGGAGGCCAAAATGGCGCTCTTTCAACCTGGTATCTATCAAGATAGGAAGAAGATAACACCACTCTACATCATTTACAGTGAGCCTGGAGCAGCAGGAAGCAGGCGGGTTGAAAGTGCACGGCTCACATTGCTTCCTTGAGGCTTTCTCAGCCTCAGAAACAATGCATATCTCTCTGAGGGATTAGCTGGTTGAAGGGCAAAAGAATCACACAGGCGCAAACTCCCCACCACCATTGCCACACACACACACACACACACACACACACACACACACACACACACAAGCAAAGGCAGCAAAGCCAAGAGCGGAAAAGAGATAGAAAGCCCTCTATTCTAAAACTGAAAACAAATTTAAACTTCTTATCTTAACAAGGTAACACTGCTGCTGCTAAGTTGCTAAGTTTCTGACTCTGTGCGACCCCATAGACGGCAGCCCACCAGGCTCCCCCGTCCCTGGGATTCTCCAGGCAAGAACGCTGGAGTGGGTTGCCATTTCCTTCTCCAACGCATGAAAGTGAAAAGTGAAAGTGAAGTCGCTCAGTCGAGTCCAACTTGTAGCGACCCCATGGACTGTAGCCTATCAGGCTCCTCCATCCATGGAATTTTCCAGGCAAGAGTACTGGAGTGGGTTGCCATTGCCTTCTCTGAAGGTAACACTAACTGAATTCATTTCAATTTGATGTGCAAAAAATGGCGAATGGGAGTGAAAATGCTAATTTAAAGAGAATCTTTTTAAAGTAGTGAAAACAAAGAAAGTAAAATCGCTCCATCATGTCTGTTTGTGACTCCACGGACTATAGCCTACCAGGCTCCCCTGTCCACGGGATTTTCCAGGTGAGAGTACTGGAGTGGGGTGCCATTGCCTTCTCCAGGGGATCCTCCCGACCCAGGGACTGAAGCCGGGTCTCCTGCATTGTAGGCAGACGCTTTACCGTCTGAGCCACCAGGGAAGTCTTGCCTATAAATCATCCTTAACATAACCACCCAGATTCAAAACACTTTGTATTACTGCATGTTATCTATTTCTTCATGCTTATATAATTGTATATTTAGTATATATTGTTTTAAATATCAGGTCCATAATTTTTCGTTTTATTTTGGTAATTAAATCCACTTTTATCATGCTCATGTGACTTGCTGTATGCATCCTAGGGAAACTGCTGCATCCTATTTGAGGCTGTATTAGATAAACGGGGCTTCCCTGATGGCTCAGCTGGTAAAGAACCCTCTTGCAATACAGGAGACACAGGAGACATAGGTTTGATCCCTGAGTCTGGAATATCCTCTGGCGAAGGAAATGGCAACCCACTCCAGTATTCTTGCCTGGAAAATCCCATGGACAGAGAGGAGCCTGGCAGGCTGCAGTCCAAAGAATCATGAGGAATTGGACACAACTGAGCACGCGTGCAAACTATATACTAGATAAGCATCCACATACCATATATTTGCCTGCTTAGGATAAAGTCAGGAGTAAAAGTCCTTCCTTACCAAATATGACCATTGTNGGCTGCAGTCCAAAGAATCATGAGGAATTGGACACAACTGAGCACGCGTGCAAACTATATACTAGATAAGCATCCACATACCATATATTTGCCTGCTTAGGATAAAGTCAGGAGTAAAAGTCCTTCCTTACCAAATATGACCATTGTTTGGGGCCTTGTTTTGCACCAGCATGCTGCTTATTCAAAGTCTTGTTTGTGGTTATCATCTCAAGGATTATGAATGTGCATGTCAGGTTTACCAACAAGTAGTAATGCCTTTTCATTTTTAAACAATACATTTATTTAATAAATCTAAAGTGTTGTTTCGGTTGCTTATATTTTATGAGTTTTTAAATTAGGGCTGACTCATTGCTTCGTATACTCTGCCCATGTATTTTTCAGTGAATTGATGTTACAGATTGAGTAAAATCTTTGCACAGAATCAATGTTTGCCTTTTTTAAAGTAGTGGGTTGGTACAAAAGTAATTGTGACCTCAGACCATGAATTTTAAATTATTATAACTAGGCTCAAACACATCTTTATTAATCAACATAGTAACCTTTACAATCAACACATTTTTTTTGCCAATGAGGAATACTTTTGCTTTATTCATGTGTGTACAAATCCTTCAGGAAAATTGCTTCAGGGATTCAACAAACTCTTGGAAGGCATTTTCTGCCTCCTGCTGGTTGTGGAGGTGTTTTCCTTGCAAAACGCTGTCAAGATGCTTGAAGAAATAGTAGCTGATTGGCTAGAGGTCAGATGAATATGACAGAAAAGGCAAAACTTCACAGGCCAATTCGTTCAACCTTGGTTGTGCGACATGTGGTTGGGCACTGCTGAGAAAAATCGGGCCCTTTCTGTTGACCAATGCTAGCTGCAGCCGCTGCAGTGTTCAGGCTTCTCGTCAATTTGCCGAGCATGCTTCACAGATGTAATGATTTTGCCAGGATTCAGAAAGCTGTAGTGGATCGGACTAGCAGGAGACCACCAAACACTGGCCGTGACCTTCTTTTCCATGGAAGGGCTCCGAGCCTCTTCTCAGGCCAACCACTGAGCTGGCTGTGGCTGGTTGTCATGGGATCCACATTATGTCATATATCACAATCTGATGGAGAAATGGCTCACTGTTGTGTACAGCAAAATATGACATTTCAGAACGACAATTTTGTTTGATTTTCAGCCAGCTGATGAGATACCCACTTATCAAGCTTTTTCACCTTTTCAATTTGCTTCAAATGCTGAGTGACCACAGAATGGTTGACATTGAGCTCCTGGGCCACTTCTCATGAAGTTATAAGAGCATCAGCTTTGACGATGGCGCTCGATTGGTCGTTGTCAGTTTCTGATGGCTGGTCACTATCCTCCTCGTCTTCAAGGCAAAACTTTCAAAACTTCTTGAACCACCACTGCCCTATATGGAAGTGCCGGAGCTAAACGCAATGTCAGCACTGCGGGCTGTCGCTCCGGCTTTGTGACTCATTTTGAACTCAAATTAAAAAAAAAAAAAAANTATCAAGGCCATCCAACAGGGCGACTGCTGCACACAGCCTGCACATTAGTGAAGGGTGACAGCGGCACAGAGCCCGAAACTCAGTGATGGGCGACCGCAGCACACATCCCAGACCTCAATGCAGGGCAACCTTGGCACACATCACGGACCTCGACCGAAAGTGACCGTGGCACCCAGCCCAGAAATTGGCACAGGGCGACCACGGCAAACAGCCCAAACCTCAGTGAAGGGCGACCGCGGCACAGAGAATGGAACTTGTCACTAGATGACCACGGAACACAGCCCGGATCTCGGCGCAGGGTGACTATGGCAAACAGGCCAGACCTTGTCGCAGGGCGAGCAAGGCACACAGCGCGGATCTCCGTGAAGGGTGACCAAGGCACACATTCCAAAACTCAGTGAAGGGTGACAGTGGCACAGAGCCTGGAACTCATCGCTAGCCTACCGCAGAACACAGTCCGGACCCTGGCACAGGGAGACCACGGAAAACAGGCCAGACCTCGTCACATGGCAGCCACGGCACACAGCCCTGACCTCGGCGAAGGGTGACTGAGACACACAGCCCGAAAATGAGTTGAGGGTGACCGCGTCACACAGCCCAGAACTCATCGCTAGCCGACTGTGGAATACAGCCCGGACCTCAGCGCAGGGTGAAGGTGGCAAACAGGCCGGATCTCAGCGCAGGGCGACAGCAGTACACAGGCCGCATCTTGGCGCAGGGTGACCGTGGCACACAGGCCGGACTTTGGGGCAGGGTGACCGCGGAACATAGGCCGGAATTTGGCTCAGGGCGACCGGAGCAAAAAGCCCGGACCTCGGCTCAGGGCGACCGCGGCAAACAGCCCGAACCTCAGTGAAGAGTGACCGAGGCACACAGCATGGTCCTCAGCATAGGGCGATCCTGGCACACATAACGGACTTCAGGAGATTGGGACCGCAGCACACAGCCCGGACACCAGTGCAGGATGACTGTAAAACACAGCCCGGATCTCGGAGCAAGGCTACCACAGCACAGAGCCCGGACCTCGGCGCAGGTTGACCACAGCACACAGCCTGAAGCTCAGTGAAGGCTGACCGATGCACACAGCCCGGGAATCTGTGCAGGGCGATTGTGGCACAGAGCTCAGAACTTGTCGCTATTCAACCGTGAAACACAGCACGGCCCTTGGCACAGGTTGACCGTGGCACACAGGCCAGACCTCGGCAGAGGGCGACCACGCAACACAGCCCGAAACTCAGTGAAGGGCGACTGTAGCACACAACCAGGAAATCGTCACCAACCGACCACGGAACACAGCTCGGACATCGGCTCAGGGAGACCGCAGAACACATCCCAGAAATCTGAACAGGGAGCCCGTGGCACAGAGCCCATAACTTGTCACTAGCCGACCCGGGAACACAGCCCGGACCTGGGTGCAGGGCGACCACAGCAAACAGGCCGGACCTCGGCGCAGGGCGACCAGGGCACACAACCCTGACATTGGCAAAGGGCGACCGTGGCACACTGACCAAAACACAGTGAAGGGCGACCGCGGCACACAGCTAGTAACTCCTTTCTAGCCAACTGCAGAACACAACCCGGATTTTGGCACAGGGCAACCGCGGAACACAGGCCAGACCGAGGCACAGGGGGACCGCGGCACAAATCAAGGACATCGAGCAGGGTGAACGCTG
>SJYV01034926.1:835359-877871 GCA_006410875.1 Neotragus pygmaeus | reverse complement strand
TTTTCATACTGTTCATGGGGTTCTCAAGGCAAGAATACTGAAGTGATTTGCCATTCCCTTCTCCAGTAGACCACATTCTGTCAGAGCTCTCCACCATGACCTGCCCATCCTGGGTTGCCCCATGGGCATGGCTTAGTTTCACTGAGTTAGACAAGGCCGTGGTCCTAGTGTGATTGGATTGACTAGTTTTCTGTGAGTATGGTTTTAGTGTGTCTGCCCTCTGATACCCTCTTGCAATGCCTACCACCTTACTTGGGTTTCTCCTACCTTGGGCATGGGGTATCTTTTCAAGGCTGCTCCAGAAAAGTGCAGCCACTGCTCCTTACCTTGGATGAGTGGTATCTCCTCACCGTCGCCCTTCCTGACCTTCAGCGTGGGATAGCTCCTCTAGGCCCTCCTGTGCCCATACAGCCACAGCTCCTTGGATATAGAGTGGTTCTTCCCGGCTGCCGCCCCAGCTCGGGCGATGGGCTGGCACCCCTGACCTTGGTCGCGAGGTAGCTCCTCTCAGCTGTTCCTGCACTGTCTCAGCCTGGCACTCTCGACTGCCACCCTTGACCTTGGACGTGGGATAAATCCTCTTGGCCACCTCCCTTCAGTCATGGGGTCCTCCCGGCTTCTGACCCTGACCTCAGATGTGGGGTAGCTCCTCTCTCCTGTGCTTAGTGCGCCAGTTGCAGGCGCCTGCGCTTAGTAGGTAATGTCATTAACAATAAATTGAAAAAGCAAGGAATGCACATTAAATGATATATAGCATAACTACATTTATTTAAGAATGTATTCCATTATGAAACAGCAAAGTTCAACAATGCAAAACCACAATTACTTTTGCATCATCCCTGATATTAAGTTTATAAAAATTTTAAGATGTATTTATTAAATATCTTCAAATTTTCTTTGGGGATACAGCAACCATTACATAGCAGAGAAAGTTAAATTTCTCCTAGGTTTTGATAGATCCTATTCTGTTTTGGCCACTCTTGTTTTCCACAACACCTTGTTTTTAATCTGAAACCCTTTAATTGTTTGTAATTTACATAGGAAGATAGTACAGTAAATGGATTAATGTTCATCCTTTATAATTTTTTGAAATCAAAATTGCTATTCCATTATCTTGACATCATTTTTCAACATAATCTTTTTTGATTCACCTGATTTTGAATCTCACCTTTTATGCATAGTGAGACTTTATATGCCAAACTATTTATGGCTTTTCATTGATATGTGCTTTTATTATGTGCAAGTATTATATTATTTTGAAAATTGTTGCTTTTAAATGTGACTAAGATNCACCTGATTTTGAATCTCACCTTTTATGCATAGTGAGACTTTATATGCCAAACTATTTATGGCTTTTCATTGATATGTGCTTTTATTATGTGCAAGTATTATATTATTTTGAAAATTGTTGCTTTTAAATGTGACTAAGATTGCTTACTCCTTGGAAGAAAAGTTATGACCAACCTAAATAGTATATTCAAAAACAGAGACATTACTTTGCCGACTAATGTCCGTCTAGTCAAGGCTATGGTTTTTCCTGTGGTCATGTATGGATGTGAGAGTTGGACTGTGAAGAAGGCTGAGCACCGAAGAATGATGCTTTTGAACTGTGGTGTTGGAGAAGACTCTTGAGAGTCCCTTGGAGTGCAAGGAGATCCAACCAGTTCATTCTAAAGGAGACCAGTCCTGAGTGTTCATTGGAGGGACGGATGTTGAAGCTGAAACTCCAATACTTGGCCACCTGATGCAAAGAACTAGTTCATTTGAAAAGACCCTGATTCTAGCAAAGATTGAGAGCAGGAAGAGCAGGGGACAACAGAGGATGAGATGCTGGATGGCATCACCGACTTGATGGACATGAGTTTGAGTAAACTCCAGGAATTTGTGATGGACACGGAGGCCTGGCATGTTGCGATGCATGGGGTCTCAAAGATCGAACACGACTGAGCAACTGAACTGAACTGAACTGAGTATCATTGCATTGGGTGGTACACTTTATTCTTCCTTAATATTCTTTTAAAAAATATTACTGTCCTTTTAATTTGTGTTGCTACTTTAAAAACACACTAGATTTTAAATTACCATCAATGGAAATAGTCTTTAGATCTTCTCTAGTATGTGATCAATATCATAATTATATTAAACAAATCACAGAACATTTTAAAGTTGGATTCAGATTTTTTTTTTTAAGAATTAGTGTGGTTAAAAAAAACCCAGAAATATCTGATATTTTCAAGATATTCTCTTCTGAATTTACCTTAGAGATTTTTGTATTTCAAAGTTTTTTTCTTGGAAATGACATTCAAGCCGAAAAAGTCTGTTTTATAGCTTGCAGTCAGATTTAGATATTTGACCCTCTAAGTATTGCCCATATTGATAATTCACATAATTCAGCAGAGCGAACCGCAAAGGAATATTATTTATCTTTATTAATATAAGGAGCTTTCCTGGTGGCTCAGATGGTAAAGCATCTGCCTACAATGTGGGAGATCTGGGTTCAATCCCTGGGTTGGGAAGATCTCCTGGAGAAGGAAATGGCACCCCACTCCAGTATTCTTGCCTGAAAATTCCCATGGACAGAGGAGCCTGGTGGGCTGCAGTCCATGGGGTCACAAAGAGTTGGACATGACTGAGCAACTTCTTTCTTTCTTTATTAATATAACAAAATATTATACTGGTGTGTATTTGATTAAACTAGAGAATATCGCTATATTTATGTAAATTATTTTAAGTAAGACAGTAGAAATCATTTCTAATAACATGTTACCCAGGATGTCCCAGGGTAATGATAAGGAATCTGCCTGCCAGTTGCAGGAGACACAAGAGATGTAGGTTCGATCCCTAGATTGGGAAGATCTCCTGGAGGAGGAAATGGCAGCCCACTCCACTAATCTTGCCTGAAAAACTCCATGGACGTAGGAGCCTGGCTATAGTCCAAGAGGTCCCAAAGTGTTGGACACGACTGAGGGAAGTGAGCACAGCCCAGCACACATGTTACACAAAGGTGAATAATATAAAGTTAACATCAATTTCATCTGAATATTAGGGTAGTTGTGCATGTTGAGATTGATTGAGGCAAAATTATACATGTATTAGTCCCTTTAACAATTAATATGGGAGTGATCACACACAAAAATTTATGCTAAACCTTAAAAAATATCTAATGTGACACATTTAAATGAAGTTTCTGTGACCTCTGAAGAACAATTGAGACACAATATCTTTGAAAATAGATGTTTTAGCATTATCTATGTTTCGTCTATAGAGCAGTGAAGCACATCACAGAACCTACACTTTTTAGATATTTATCAAGGTCATGTTGGATAAACAAGCCAAGATACAGAACCATTTCTGAAAGAGTGGTTAAGACCATTCGATCTGCCGTTCACTGATTACGGACTCACGGAGATTCACAACCAGAAGGGATTTTTCGAGGACATCTAATTTAGTCTCCACAGACAATGAGACAATTGTATCACAACAGAATGGTTTGATGTCTTAATGCCAACTAAATGCAGGACCACAACCAGGCTGCTCTTCTAACGTGTTCAGTTTAATACTTGTAATTTGAGTGGTTATTTTTTGCTTTTTTAGTCATAGTTGAATAAAGAAGAAAATCCTAGCAAATACGCAAAATGAAGCTTAAAATTGAATTAATAATAAGATTTATAATGATGTAGCTTAACTACGTACTTGATTCAATTCGGTTTCACCCTTACTTTATGATTTTAATACTATTATAAAATTAAATACATTTATAAATCAACTGCAAACTACACTAAAACTTTAAATAGGAATATTAGTTTAACATAATTTTTTCTCTTATACTAAATCAACTCTCATCAACTAAAGGCAGTAGTCAGTTTTGTTTATCTTTAATGCCATCTACCAGAATAACTGACTTCTACAGACACTTCCATCTGTGTATACTGCTTGAACAGCTTTAATTATAAAGCATGCTTTGATGAACATGAGTTTCAACTTCATTCAATTCCATTCAAAGGGAATCATTTATGTGTTTATGTAGTCTCGGTAAATTCATTTCTATTTGTCTGCAATAATTTAGTCCATCACCACAAAATCTCAGACAGGTTCAAATTTTGGGGCCTGAAGTTTCCACAGTGTAGGAAGCCCATTAAAAAACTGGACATTTAAAAAAATTGAATATAAAATTGAGACTATTAGAACAAGAAAAGAAGTCACAACCACTTAGACATCTTTAAAATGTGGACAAATATCTTAAACATAAAAATTGAGGACAATTTTTAATAGCCATGACATGGAAACAACCTAGATGTCCATCAGCAGATGAATGGGTAAGAAAGCTGTGGTACATATACGCAATGGACTATTACTCAGCCATTAAAAAGAATACATTTGAATCAGTTCTAATGAGATGGATAAAACTGGAGCCTATTATACAGAGTGAAGTAAGCCAGAAAGAAAAACACCAATATAGTATACTGTCACATATATATGGAATTTAGAAAGATAGTAATGATGACCCTGTATGTGAGACAACAAAACAGACACAGACGTATAGAATGGACTTTTGGCCTCTGAGGGAGAGAGAGATGGTGGGATGATTTGAGAGAATGACATTGAAGAATGTATACTATCATGTAAGAAATGAGGTGCTGGTCTATGTTCAATGCAGGATGCAGGATGCTTGGGGCTGGTGCACGGGGATGATCCAGAGAGACCATGTGGGGTGAGAGGTGGGAAGGGGATTCAGGATTGGGAGCTCGTATGCACCTGTGGTGGATTCATGTCAATGTATGGCAATACCAACACAGTATTGTAAAGTAGAATAAAGTAAAATTTTTTTTAAATAATAAAAATAAAGAAAAAGAATAAAAATAAAAAAATAAAATAAGGGTATAATAGCAAAAAATTTGAGAAAATAGCATGTTCATCAGTAAGTCCTCAATGATTAAAGATATATAAAATGAATTTAAAATCAAAGCACACATAATTAGAATCAAAAGTGTTTAAAGCCACTGCAATTTCTTCACTGGTGATCATGCGTAAGAGCTTTTGTCACTGGAACTCCTGCATCTTCAGGTCATTTTGTGACATTGCTGGAAATTTTACATTCTATTTTACCTGGATATACTGCTCCAGCTGCTAAGTCGCTTCAGTCATGTCCGACTCTGTGCGACTCAACAGGCGGCAGCCTACAAGGCTCTACCGTCCCCAGGATTCTCCAGGCAAGAGTACTGGAGTGGGTTGCCATTTCCTCCTCCAATGAGTGAAAGTGAAAAGTGAAAGTGAAGTCGCTCAGTTGTGTCTGACTCAGTGGCCCCATGGAGTACAGTCTACCAGGCTCCTCTGTCCATGGGTTTTTCCAGGCAAGACTATTGGAGTGGGGTGCCATTGCCTTCTCTGACCTGAAACTACTAGATTTTAACAACTCAAAATGAGGCAGTACTCAAAGATGGGATCTAACTTGTTGAAATGAGTAAAGTATGTGACTTTATACACAGTTCAAATCTCTATTTTTAGTATTGCAATAGAGAGACTCTAATTAATTTTATAAGATTTCTATAAAAAAGGAAAATGTGTATCTTACATTGCTAATTTTATATGTTGCACTATCAATTCTGCTGATAGCAGAGATATTACCTTTTATCAAATGCTAAGAACTAAATTTTTAGCATTCAAGTTTATGAACAGAAAGTTGAAAGGCTTTTCCATAGACTAGCTTCTTGGTGTCTTAGCTTCTTAGCTTCTTGGCCTTAAACCTTTTTTCTCCTTGACTATAGGCATACCTTATTTTATGGAGCTTCAGTTTAAAATGCTTCTCAAATATTGCATTTTTCGCTAATTGAAGTTTTGTGACAACCCTGCTTTTTTCCATGTTTTTTCCAACAGCATTTGTTTTTTGTGTCTCTGTGGCACATTTTGGTGATTATCACTATATTTCAACATTTTGATCATTATTATGTTTGTTGTGGTGATCTGTGATCAGTTATCTTTGACTTTGCTGTGGTAATTGTTTGGGGTATCGCTCATCCGTAGTCATATAAGCATGCAAACTTACATGATAAACCTGTGTGTGCTGACCGCTCCAGCGGCCAGCCATCTTCCTCCCCATCACCCACCCCCATCTTCTCTATTCTCTGAGACACACCGATGCTGAGATTATGCCAGTGAATATCCAGTAAGGAAGAGGCAAATATCTTTCAATTTAAATCTAAAGCAAGAAATGATTAAATTAGTGAGGAAGGCATATCAAAAGTCAAAATAGATTGAAAGCTGAACCACTCAAGTTTGTTAGCCAAGGTGTGAGGGCAAAGAAAAAATGCTTGAAGGAAATCAAAAGTTTTAATCTAGTGAACTTGTAAGTGATAAGAAATAAAAACAGTCAGTCTTCTTGCTCACGTGGAGAATGTTCCAGTGGTCTGGATAGAAGATCAAACCAGGTTCAACGTTCCCTTAAGCCAAAGCCTATCCCGGAGCAAAGACCTGACTCTCTTAAATCTATGAAGGCTGACAAAGGTGAGGAAGCAGCAGAAGGCAAGTCTGAACCTAGCAGAGATTGGGTCATGAGGTTTCAGGAGAGAAACTGTCTCAATGACACTCAAGTGTAAGGTGAAGCTCCAAGTGCTGATATAAAAACTGCAGCACTGTCCAGAAAATCTAGTTAAGATAGTTCATGATGGTGGCTACACTAAACTAATTTTCAAATAGATGAAAGAGCCTTCTACTGGAAGAAGACATCATCTCGGAATTTGATAGTTAGAGAGAAGTCAGTGCCTGGCTGCAAAGGACAGGCTGCCTCTCTTGGTAGGGGCTAATGCAACTGGTGACTTTAAGTTGAAAGCAATGCTCATTTTCCATTCCCCAAATCCTATGGTCCCTAACAATTGTGCAAAATGTACTTTCAAAATCCTGCTGCTCATTGTCAATGCACTTGGTCACTCTGATGGAGATATATTAATGCAAAGAGATGAATGTTGTTTTTCATGCCTTCTAGCACAACATCCATTTGGCAGCCCAAGGATCAAGGGGTCATTTTGACCTTCAAGTTTTATTATTTAAGAAATGCATTTTTAAGCCTATAGCTGCCTTAGATAGGGATTCCTCTGATGGATCTAGGTAAAGTAAATTGAAAATCTTCTGGAAATGATTCAACATTTTAGATGTCATTAAAGAATTTCATGATTCATGGGAAGAGGTCAAAATATTAATATTAGAAAGAGTATGGAAGAAATTGATTCCAACTCTCATGGATAATTTCAAAGAGTTCAAGACTTCAGTGGAGGAAGTGATTGCAGATATGATAAAAATAACAAAAGAATTAGAATTATAAGTGGAGTCTGACGTTTTGACTGAGTTGCTACAATCATAAGATAAAATTTTAATGGATTAGTAGTTGCTTATAGATGAGGAAAGAAAGTGATTTCTTGAGATGGAACCTACTGGTAAAGATGCTGCAAAGATGGTTGAAATGACAGCAAAGGGTTTGGAATATTACATAAACTTAGTTGATAAAGCAGCAGTTTGAGAGAAATTACTCCAATTTTGAAAGAAGTTCTACTGTTGGTAAAGTGTTATCTAACAGCATTGCACACTGCAGAGAAATTATTCATCAAAGGAAGAGTCAATCCAATTGGCAAACCTCTTTATTGTCTTATTTTAAGAAACTGCCACAATCATCCCAGCCTTCAGCAACCACAGCTGTGATCAGTGAGCAGCCATCAGCATCAAGGCAACACCCTCCACCAACACAAAGATTACAAATGGCTAAAGGCTCATATGATGTTTAGCATTTTTTTTTAGCAATAAAGCATTTTTAAATTGATATGTACTTTTTTAGACACCATGCTGTTGCACATTTAATAGACCACAGTGTAATGCAGACATAACTTTTATATGCACTGCAAAGCCAAGAGACATTTGTGTGACGAGCTTTATTGAGATATTCACTATATCATAGTGGTTTGGAACTGAACTTGCTGTGTCTCCAAGGTATTCCTGTCTTAATATCTTTCTGATGATAAGCAATGTGGGCAATATTTATATTATGATAAAACTTTCTGTCTGGATGCAGAGAAAGATGACATAATGGGCCAAATCTTGCAACAGGATGCCTGGCTATGACTTAATCATATGGACGTACCTATAAATATCTGTATGTGTATGTATACTATTTAATGGTTGAATTCAGCCCCCACAAAATCCATATGTTGAAGCCCTAGTTCTCCATGCTTCAGAATGTGACTGTTTTTGGGGATAGGGCCTTTAAAGAGCTAATTAAGTTTTAAAAGTTCCTTAGTATGGGCCCTAATTCAACCTGGCTTGTGTTCATCTTAGACATCAGGAGACAGAAACACCAGACACATGCCCACATAAAAGAAGGATCACTTGAGGACACAGCAAGAAGGTGGGCAAGGAATGAGGCCTCAGAAGGTATCAAATCTGCCAACAACTTGAACTTCGATCTAGACGTCAAAACTGTGACAAAATATGTCTGTTGTTTAAACCACCCAATCTGCAGGCCTAGAAAATTAATACTCTGTGTCTATACCCCCCAAAAATACCATTGCCACTCCATTTGCTACCTGACTGACATGAAAGAGAGGAAGGAAATGGCACTAGGGAAAGACAGTGGTATTAACAGACCTTATATTAGTAAAAGTTGCAAAAATAGATGACACTGTATACAGGTTCCCTTGCTACACCAAAGTAGAGGATTCTTATGAGAACTTCCCTAAGCCTAGATGGCATAAAGCAAAGAAGCAGTTATCTTAGGATACATCTTTCTGACAAAAGCACAAGGTAAGTTGAGGTAAAGCTCACGATGGTTTACAGGCACAGTTCAAAATTACGGCTGGCGTCTCAGTGCTGAGATGCTGAGTGTAGTTCCTGAGAAGGAGTTTAGCTGGGTCCCTGTCACTGTTGGGGTGCACGCTGCCTCTACAGGTTCCCTGCAAAACAAACTCTGAACATAATTTTCGTTTTTTTTTTTCCCCATAAAAACAAAAATCCTCTCTGGATTTCTTTCAGTTAGTGAAAACAAGTACTACTGTAGTAAAATGGCATGCTTTTGAAAACCAGGGATTTCCTGTACCCAATTCTAAGAGCATTCCAAGGGTCTTGAAAGTAATCCATACAATTTCAGTTCATTTCAGTTGCTCAGTCATGTCCAACTCTTTGTGACCTCATGAATTGCAGCACTCCAGGCCTCCCTGTTCATCACCATCTCCCGGAATTCACTCAGACTCACATCCATCGAGTCCATGATGCCATCCAGCCATCTCATCCTCGGTCATCCCTTTCTCCTCCTGCTCCCAATCCCTCCCAGCATCAGAGTCTTTTCCAATGAGTCAACTCTTCGCATGAGGTGGCCAAAGTACTGGAGTTTCAGCTTCAGCATCATTCCTTCCAAAGAAATCCCAGGGTTGATCTCCTTCAGAATGGACTGGTTGGATCCCCTTGCAGTCCAAGGGACTCTCAAGAGTCTTCCTTCTTCACAGTCCAACTCTCACATCCATACATGACCACAGGAAAAACCATAGCCTTGACTAGACGGACCTTAATCGGCAAAGTAATGTCTCTGCTTTTGAATATACTGTCTAGGTTGGTCATAACTTTTCTTCCAAGGAGTAAGCATCTTTTAATTTCATGGCTGCAGTCCCCATCTGCAGTGATTTTGGAGCCCAAAAATATAAAGTCTGACCCTGTTTCCACTGTTTCCCCATTAATTTCCCATGAATCCATACAATTTAGGGGACATAAAATTTCAGCCTAAGTGTAACCTTCCTAGTAAATATGCCCTGTGAACATATGCGTCCTCAGTCCCTTCACTGTAGCCCCACATACTACAGACTGCCAGGTCCCTCTGTCCATGGGATTCTCCAGGCAAGAATGCTGCAGTAGATTGCCATGCCTTATTCAGGGGATCTTCCTGACCCAGGGATTGAACCCGTGTCTCCTGTGTCTTCTGCATGGCAGGAAGATTCTTTACTGCTGGGCCACCACACAAGCCCCAAGTATGCCCTAACTCTCTACACAAAGATATTTTTATGACTGAACTGAAATCAAAGTTTCAGCTTACTAAATGACCTAGAGTTATGTTCAATAAAATAATTCAATTTCAAATTTCCACTGAAAATAATGTGTTTTGTATTTATAACTGCTAAAAGAATTTAAAATGCTTGCACTGGAGGATATGGATGTGTTTTGTACACTTAATATTAGAATATGCAATCCTTGTGGTAGTCAGATGTGAAAATTGCTATGGATATAGATTAATACCAACATAAAAAACCCACAAAAGAAAATCACAACATTGCAAAGTAGCACTGAAATTGAAGGATAGTACTAGATTATAGGGCTTACCTGGTAGCTCAGATGGTAAAGAATCTACATGCAGTGTGGGAGACCTGGGTTCTATCCCTGGGTTGGGATGATCCCCTGAAGAAGGCAACATCCAAGCCAGTATTCTGGCCTGGAGAATTCCATGGACAGAGGAGCCTGGCAGGCTACAGTCCATGGGGTCACAGAGTCAGACACCACTGTGCGACTTTCGTCTCTCTCTATATATATGTCATATTAGATTATAATGTAGTCATCAAGATGATCTAAAATGTAATGATTAGGTCATTTAAAAATTATCATTAACATAGCAAACCTAAATTAAAAGCAAACTCTTGGTTGGTCTAAAGGTAGTGAGTTATCTCAATTGATTCTTCACAATTAGTTACAAATTGAACCCCTCATTCTACTTTACTTTTTACCCCCTTTTCACTACAGCACTTGACCAGTCTTAAAAAAAAAAAAAAGCAAACATTTATAGAGGGAAATTTGTGGGCACTGGACCTATTGGCCACAGCTTGACAAATATTGCTCTGGATTTTACTGCTTTCTTATGTTCTGTGAAAGAAAGAAAGCAAAGTCGTTCTGTAGTGTCTGACTCTTGGCAATCTCATGGACCATAGCCCACCAGGCTCCTCTGTCCATGGGATTCTCCAGGCAAGAATACTTGAGTGGGTTGGTATTTCCTTCTCCAGGGGATCTTCCTAACCCATGGATCAAATCTGGATCTCCCACACTGCAGGCAGACCCTTTACCATCTGAGCCACCAGGGAGGCGTGGCTAATTTTCAGTGTTCCTTATGGCTGATATAAATTTAAAGTTATTTTGTGTATGTACTGTTTATGAAAAGTCTGGATAGTTGAAGGACCATCAGAGCATTTTTACTTAGCTTCCCTTTAAGTTCGGAGAAGGTAATGGCACCCCACTCCAGTATTTTTGCCAGGAAAATCCCATGGATGGAGGAGCCTGGTAGGAGAGAGAGAGCAGGACAACTACAATTACAATCTATAAACACTTTTAAATGTGTGTGTGTGTGTGTGTGTGTGTGTGTGTTTTCAGAATATATATTCATTCTATAATTCTAAGACAAATCAAGTTGGCTTAAAACTACAATGTTAAGTAAGATGGGCATACACCAGAGAGGACATCTATCTATAAGAGACATAAGTAATGGTGCTCCAAAAAAATAATGTGCTCATCATTGCCCTCGAGGATTGCACTTGAAAAGACATATAGCCAGACTAATTTCCAGCCCTGAAGAGCTATGGGAGTGGAATGGCTACTACAAACATCTATAATTTTGCAGAATAGATAGAAAAATATGCTTCAAACATAGTAGATATAATATGTGTGTCTGTTACATAAAATAAATAGACGGTTCTTGCTTGTGACTACTAGTTACACCATTATTGCAGCAGCATTTTTACTTAAAAAAAAAAAAAACTACGTGAATAAAATCTTAACATTTGGGGTCTGTGTTTTCATGTTTTTCCTTTCAATGAAATTTTTTTATATTAGGGCATTTTATGTGACAACTCCCAAAATGTGTTATTAAGAATGTAGGTGAAATAACACATTTCTCTTTGTTAAAACTAAATAAATAAAATTAATAAATAAAATGATAAAAATAAATAATCCAAATAATTCTAATTTTTAACTTTGAATCTTAAAAACTGTTCCTTTTGTAATCTACACGTTGATACAAATTTGTTTATAAATTCAATCAATATACATTGCTGCTGTTGCTGCTGAGTCGCTTTAGTTCTGTCTGACTCTGTGGGACCCCAGAGACGGCAGCCCACCAGGCTCCTCCATCCCTGGGATTCTCCAGGCAAGAACACTGGAGTGGGCTGCCATCTCCTTCAACGAATGCATGCGTGCTAAGTCACTTCAGTCCTGTCCAACTTTATTCGACCCTACGGACAGCAGCCCACTAGGCTCCTCTGTCCACAGGATTCACTAGGCAAGAATGCTGGAGTGGGTTGCCATTTCCTTCTCCCAATATACATTAATGTACATATATTTATTGTTATTATTTAGCTTCAAAGTCATGTTTGACTGGTAGCTCTCTTCATCCCGCCTGCTTTTCCTTAAGAATTTTACCAGAAAAAAAAAAAAAAAAGACTGGAATATTTTTAAAAAGCAAAATATCATTCATAACAAAGAGTATTATCCCAGTGGAAAAGGGACCAAGAATAGAGTATACTAGATTACTTTTAAACTTGTTCTAGTTTGTTACAACTATATGACCTATATGAGACAACACAAACTCACTTCTTGGAATATCTTCTTGGGAATATAAATCCATCCTCAATGATGATACCTGCAGAGCTTCTCAGAGCACTTTGTTAAGGACTTTGTAGTATCCTGTCAACTTTGAAGAAAACAGCTCTGCAGTCTATAAGTGATGCCTTCCGTACATACTAGACAGATTAGCTGTGTTTTCTCATCTGTCTACTGTGGATGATGATATTTGCTATGCTTCTTTTACACTGATGCTCTGAGAAGAACATGAATTGAAATCTGCTGATAACAGCAACCTGTGTTTAAATGTTTACACAAGGTATTACCTTTTGCAAAGCTCTTCTTTTAAAATTCTTATCCGAGGACAAGAATTACACATGTGAATTTATCACATGTATCTTGAGAAAAAGAACAAAGACCCACTAACTGTGCTGATTATTTGAAACTGGAAGTGGTTCTTGTTCTTGTCAGAGTTTATCACCATTCACTTAGGGACAGAGTAACCATACCTGCACGTGAACATGCAGCTGTCAAGCTTCTACATGCTGCTATTCTGTCGAGGGACCGCTATCTGATTATATATCCATGGCCTTTTACTTCCCTTCTAAGTGTGCTGGATGCTACAGAGGGATTCCCTACACCTTAACTCATAAAGCAGAGGGTTTTCTCCATGTGACTGTGATTTTAACATGTACACTTCCATACAATGGTGATTCTCTTGGCTCCTCAGAAGCAAAATGACACTGAAGGACAATCAACTAACGCTTGTGTGGTCCATCAAGAGTTTCATGGTAGCAATGTGGACTCCCATGATTTCCTCTTAACCTATGTTTTCAGCCCTCCTTCTCTCCCCAAGGTAAATAAGCAAATGGAACACATCTACAATGATGAGGCCCATTTAGTTTAATTACATTTACACAATTTTTAATTAAAGCATTCAATATTTTCTGTTTGACAAACGTACGTGAAGGCAAGACTGTAGTTATTCATTTCTTAACCTTGCTTCACACAGGCACAAGCACACAAAAAATTGTTGTTCACATTTTCTTTCAATACCTGTGTTATAATAGCTCATTATTTGTGCTGCAGTAAGGGAGGTGAATGCAACCCACACTCTAATACTAGAGCTTATATAGTCTTAATAATGTTTGGAGGGACTGAGCAGCAAAGACATCATTCAGAAGGAGGTTTCGTTAGAAGATGGTTTTCAGAGGAATACACGCAGTTGAGATTGTAAGGAAAATATTTAAAAGGATTAAAAATACAGAAAAAATGTCCTTTGTTGAGACAGGAACTTCTTGTAGAGGACAGGTAAACATAAAATGCCAGGCATTCAGTCAACCTCAGAGACTGGCATTCACGTGGAGTGATAAAGGGTCTCTAAGAGAAAGTGACAGACCACAATAAACTGCTCATTTTACTAGCAGGGGCAATGTTGGCTGGAGTATGACCCAGAACCCACAGCTAGCTCACCGCCATTACCAAATATCGTATTTGTGACAGTCATGGACTGGGATCAATCGAGATGCCTCCATAAGCATATCTGAACATCGACAGAGACAAGGAGACTGTGCAAGCCATAGAAAGGCTCAGACATCCTTCTCGCTAACTAGAGGGGTGCCACAGCTCATAAAACCAGCTGCATTTTTAATTCTCATTTATTATTTCCATTTACTGTTAAAATACAATGTGCACCCACATGACACAAGTCAGCCAGAGAAAGACACATAACCTATGACTCCACTTGCATGTAGCATACAGAAAGCAAACACAAAAATAAACTAGCATCTCAGACCAAACAAAATCAAACACACAGATGCAGAGAGAAGTGTAGAAGGGGACATGGGTAAGGGATCAGACAGGTAAAGGGGATCAACTGTACGGTGACAGACAGAAGTTAAAGTTCAGGTGGTGAGCACACTGTAGTGTGTACATAAGTTGAAATATAAGGTTGTGTGCATAAGACTTATACAGTGTTACCAACCAGTGTCCCATCTGTCAGAGGGAAAAAAAAAAAGGCACCAGTTTATCTCTATTCTAACATGACTCAATCCAGAGCAAACTCCTGCTTCCCTGAAGCCTTCCCAAGGCTCCTAACGCAGTCCAGATCGTACAGCAAGCCCGTTCTAACTCTCTCATGAAGATGCTCCATTGGTTCCATGGTGTGTGGCCTCTGTGTTACAATGAGTAACATAGCCACTGCATTACCTTGACTGTGGCTGTGATCCTGGCAGATTTGGCTGGTGAGTGTGAATATACTCAAAACAGTAATGACGACAGTTGGCTGCAGTTGAAATGATGGAGGAACCCAGGAGGACCACTATATCCCCCACGGTCACTGAGTGGTGAACCCATCCCCTGCAATTAGGGATGAAGACAGTGAAACAGGTTTGAACATATGACTGGGAAAGGAGGAAGAAAGAGTGATTTAAAATTTTTTTAATTTCGTGAGTTATATTCAAAGGGAGATAGCCAAAATATATTTGAAAGTTAGTAAACAAAAATAGTTCAAAGAGATGAAGGATCAAATCTCAGCTCCAAAATTCCATGAGAAGAGCAAATTTATTTCCATTTGTCAGAAGTTCCTTGATATTAATGAAAGGGCCTAAGAAAACAAGGGCTATTTATTTAAATGATGCAGCTATAGCCACAGTAAAAATAACGAGCGTGAATAGGACAGATGGCTAGGGAGTTAAAACTTAACAAGATAAATAACTTGTTTTCATTTAAAGCTCAGTGATTTTCAACAGTTTTAAATGATGGCCCCTGCAATTTTATATATATTCTTTCCAGAAAGACATGGAGCCGAGTCTTAGAATAACAAGAGAAAGATAAACATCATGTTTATCAGAACGGATAGGGAAGAGTATATACAAAAGTAGGAAGCTGCCGGAAAAAAATATATAAAACTGCACTCTCTTCCTGAAAACATGACAGAAGTTGAAGACGTTAATTGCTAAGGGATAGAATAGTCCTGCGTCCTTCCTTCATGTTTCGGAATTTTTTTATGAAGATTTGACAAACAATTTAAGCAAATTATTTACGTCAGTTCTTGTTTTGATTCTACCAGAGATTACTGTCTGAATTTACCCTCCCCAAGAAGTGAGCAGAACTTAACGAAAGCTTTCTACATGGGTACATTTTCAGGTGGCACTTCAGGCTGACTCTAGCTGATGAAGGCTCTGTTACCCACATTAGGGCATTTTTATAACACCTCTAATTCCCTCATCTCTCCTCTCTACCAGTCATGTGGATAAGATATGTATACGGTGGTTTTAAATTGGGGGACACACAATCAAGGAGTCTAGACCTGTGGGGGTAACCTGATCTGGGGAAAGGATGTCATTGAGCCCAAAATGTGTAAAAATGCCAAAATCTCAGTGCAAGGCACCCTCTATTTCATGCTCTTAGAGTCTACAATTTCCACCTGGAGGACTCATAGCTAAACTCCAGCTCCTGATTCACTATATTTAAATGTCCATTATTCAGGGGGGCATAAATTGGGCAGATTGCTATGAACATACATGTGCTACCATATATAAAACAGATGACTAAAGAGAACGTGTTCTAAAGCTCAGACGGAAGGCAAAGGTGAAAAGAAGTTCATTCGCTTTGCTGGAGGAGAATGCCGATAGGTTTCAACTATTGTGCAACATTTGCGTAAAGGACGTAAACAACAGTCTAGGGAGGAATAAAATTCCCTTATTTGCAAAACTTGTTTTTGTTTGTCCTTCTTTGATACAGTTCAAAATAAAATAGCACCTAAGATAGATATTACTAAACGTGTTCTACACAGTGATAGAAACATGTTCTTTTAATCTCCAAAATGTCATCCACATTGATGAATTAACAGACCTGTTCCGCGAGTCTTTTTACTTCCTGCAGCAACACTTCCTGTTACATGCTAGTGATGCACAGAGGCACAGTGAAGCTTTTCTAATCTCTTTGTTATGAGTGTGAGTATGAATGTGAACATATCTGGATTTTTGGCTGAGTTTGCACCAGGTTTTTACTGAGTGAGGTCATTCTGGCTGTTAATTCAAAGCAAGGAAAATCTAGACTATTTTGGTTTGGGGTGTGGAAGGCAAAGAGGAAACAATGTCTTTCAATCTTTTGTAATGCGTCTTAGCAGGCAAGACATTTAAGAAGATTCATAAGCAGTTCTTGGTTATATGACATAGAACTGAATCACAAAACATATGCTGAAAACCCAAAATGTACCAGCCAATGTGTCTTACACTATTGGAACCATATGTTAGATATACTTCTTCCAATTTAAAAAATATACTACACTCCTATTGTAGCAAGAACAATGATGGCAATTATAATAGTTATGACTGGGGTCCCACTGTACCTACAGCACTACTCTGATTGTTCTTTGAGTGTCTCTACAGGTTTCTTCTTCCTGAGTACCAATAGAGACAGAGATAGAGAAGGGCACGTTTGTTCCTTATCAATCACATGAATGGGAGATGCTCTGTCACTCTTTAAGAAATGCTAACTCCAAGTTGAAAATTTATGAATTCTTTACTTTCAGCATCCTCAAAGGTTAATTCTGCGTTCTTTTCTATTCCATAATGTCACTTCTCTGTCTTTCTTAATAGTTATTAAACATAATTTTTGTAAAAATGCTCAAGCAGTGTTGAGAGTCTTTAAACAATGGCAGGTGGTTTTATATATCCCAGCGTTTCAATTAAATGTTTCCTCATTTAGTTCTTACTTTTTCCCATTCAAGGTAGATAATGAAAGTTTTAAATTTTTATTTTTGTGTATGTGATTAGTTTAAAATCACAAAGCTGGCAGAGACTTCTCTAGTGGTCCAATGGTTAAGATTATCCCCTTCCAATGCAAGAAGAATGGATTCAATCCCTGTTTGAGGAACTAAGATCCCTCATGCTATCATCCCCTTCCCACAAAAAAAAAAAAAAAAAAAAAAAAAATTTTACAAAGCTGACAAGTTAAAGACTGAGACCAGAAATAGTGCCTATTGTTTTTCCATGTCACCACAGGGCTTCCTTTATACGAGAAATGGGATGAGGAAGCAAAGCAGGGTGGTCCAGGATGAGCATCCTTGATGGTACAGGCTATTAATTTGGAATGAAAGGAAAAAGTTTTTAAACCAGAATGGAAGCATGGTTCCTTTGATCTAGTCCATGTTGAAAAGGAGCTCAGATCTTTTACACTGTGTAAGAAAGAGAGGTTTCACAGATCAGCCTCTGAAGCTTATATTAGTTTTTGTATGGGAATCAATAAAATACCTTAATACGATGTGTAGCATATTTACATAAATTGTCAAATCGGCTAGGATCTTTTTTTAATTTACTGCTTTGTCCCCAACATTGAAAGCCTGTTGATATACTATATTAATGATTAATGTCTTGGTTGATGATAAAAGAAAGATGGACCATTTACATAAATCAAAGTTTGCATCTAAAAAGTTATTATAAATTAAGGTTTCCTTTGGTTTTTAATTATTTGACAGTGTTCATCCATAACTACTATTTAATTTCCTTTATCAAATCAGCATATGTATGAGAAAGAGTTCAACTGATATTTACTATCTAACCAGAAAGAAATGTCAGAAATGCAAAAAGAATTAAGTGTAAATGGGTAGTAGACATTATATTTTCAGAGCATTGGTTTCATATAGACCTTTCTACTAAATGCAGTGATGACAAAGTAAATTGTTTTCTCCATATCCTTCTACCCAGTTATCTAGGGCAGGAGTCTGAAATAAAATGCTGGCACCACTCTGGCCTCTTATCTTTTCCTTCTCCTCCCATCACAATTCTCTGTCAGGTATGTATTAAATATTGAGACAGGGAAAGAGGAAATGACATCCTTAAACTCCTATGCACCGCTAAGTACAACTATAATTCACATGTAAAAGGATGTTTTCTAAATGTTCATACTTTTTGTGTGTGTTTCCTAAGATTTTACCATCCACTCCTTCATCCAAACCTAGTTTTTCTTCTCATTTCCAATCTCTTTCGATGTCATTCATTGTATATTTTAATGTCAGATTAATGTTTCTCAAACCCTGAATTTTCATGGCTCTTCCTTGCCCATGAATTTTCAGTGGTTTTTCATCACTTAAAAAATGTTAAGCTCTAATGTCAAGCATCAACATTCTCCCTAATTTAGCTCAACATGATTCCTGGAATTACAAGAACACTGGGAGGGCCCTAGTGTTGTGTCAGTGAGCCACATTCATTCTCATCTCTGTTTTGTTACCCCTCATATATCCTACATGCTTTCCATTCAAACTATCTCAATATTTTAGACCCTGGTTTAAGCCAAATTATTTTCATTATAGTCTTTTGAATCATTTCAGACTGTAGCTTTTCTAACCATTCCCAAACACTCCAAATTAGCTCTCTGTTTTGTAAATCTTTATGCCCATATGTTGATACTACTAGAAAATTCTGCAGTGTTTTAACTTTGTGTTAGTACATCTCACCTGTTCAAATAAATTGTCCACTGTTTAAAGGAAAAGAATTCTTCTTAACATTTTAATTCTTCATAGCATTTATTCTCATGTTATACAGAGTGTCTTAGATGTTCAGGCAAAATTTGATCTTTGAAATCTGGACTTTACTCTGATCCAGAATTCTTTTTTGTTTGTCTCTCTCTTTGTACTTTTTTTTTTTTTTGACAAGGAGAATTAATGAATGAATGAAACCAATATTTCTGAAATATTAATTACAGAATCAATAATAGTGTCAGGATAAAAAAGGTAAGGATTTAGGATAGAAACAATGTAGATGCCTGAGTGATAAGTATTTGAATCAAGTAAATGTAATGAGAACCTAAAGAACTAGGAATGTTTGAGAGATATTTTGCTGTAATATAGTTGAAAAAAACAAATACTCTAGATGTTTACTGCATTTCTGAATACTAAGCTGGTTTTAGAAAAGACAGAGGAACCAGAGATCAAATTGCCAACATCCGCTGGATCATCAAAAAAGCAAGAGAGCTCCAGAAAAACATCTATTTCTACTTTATTGACTATGCCAAAGCCTTTGACTGTGTGGGTCACAAATAAACTGTGGAAAATTCTGAGAGAGATGGGAATACCAGACCACCTGACCTGCATCTTGAGAAACCTATATGCAGGTCAGGAGGCAACAGTGAGAACTGGACATGGAACAACAGACTGATTCCAAATAGGAAAAGGAGTGTGTCAAGGCTGTCTATTGTCACCCTGCTTATTTAACTTATATGCAGAGTACATCATAAGAAACGCTGGCCTGTAAGAAGCACAAGCTGGAATCAAGATTGCTGGGAGAAATATCAATAACCTCAGATATGCAGATGACACCACTCTTATGGCAGAAAGTGAAGAGAAACTAAAAAGCCTCTTGATGGAAGTGAAAGAGGAGAGTGAAAAAGTTGGCTTAAAGCTCAACATTCAGAAAAAGAAGATCATGACATCTGGTCCCATCACTTCATGGGAAATAGATGGGGAAACAGTGGAAACAGTGTCAGTCTGTATTTTGGGGGGCTTCAAAATTACTGCAGATGGTGATTTCAGCCATGAAATTAAAAGACACTTACTTCTTGGAAGGAAAGTTATGACCAACCTAGATAGCATATTAAAAAGCAGAGATATTACTTTGCCAACAAAGGTCCATCTAGTCAAGGCTATGGTTTTTCCAGTGGTCATGTATGGATGCATGAGTTGGACTGTGAAGAAAGCTGAGCACTGAAGAACTGATGCTTTTGAACCACGGTGTTGGAGAAGACTCTTGAGAGTCCCCTTGGACTGCAAGGAGATCCAACCAGTCCATCCTAAAGGAGACCAGTCCTGGGTGTTCATTGGAAGGACTGATGCTGAGGCTGAAACTGCAATACTTTGGCCACCTCATGTGAAGAGTTGATTCATTGGAAAAGATCTTGATGCTGGGAGGGATTGGGAGCAAGAGGAGAAGGGGACAACAGAGGATGAGATGGTTGGATGGCATTACCAACTCAAGGCACATGAGTTTGGGTGAACTCCAGGAGTTGGTGATGAATAGGGAAGCCTGGTGTCCTGCGATTCATGGGGTCGCAACGAGTCAGACACAACTGAGCGACTGAACTGAACTGGGATCATTTTCAAGTTTTTCAATCACATTTGAACTAATTTTGGTAATTTTTATCACTGAACCATTATTGTAACTCTCCAAAATAGCTATAATATGTGCAATTGACAGTGTAATTTTAAAAATAAAATACTATTCATGAAAAGTCTTTATAAGTTTTTACATAGAAGAAGCATGCTACATCTATTTGTGAAAGTGGTACCTTAAAGTCATAGGTGCAGATATTGATAAAGTAACTCTTTAGTACTTGAAGCTTCAATCATCCTTACAAGTAACCATATGATTTTTGATATATACTTCCTTTTTCCTTCCACTTTCTATACCCTGATTTCTCACTTTCATATCACTCATTCTGATCTTTAATAGTAGTGGATAAAGGAATCAGTCACCTTCAATCTGCTCTTTTAGAGCTTGCAAAAATTCTAATATTGTACAGATAATTGTACAATTGCACAAATAATCAAACTGATGTATTTTCACTGCAAATAAACTGAGATATAAGATAAAGTTTGCATGTGTGCTAAGTCACGACAGTCATGTCTGACTCTTTGTGACCCTATGAACTGTAGCCTGGAAGGCTCCTCTGTCCATGGGATTTTTCAAGTAAGAGTGGGTTGCCACTTCCTACTCCAGGGGATCTTCCTGACCCAGGGTTTGAACACATGTCTCCTATATGCCCTGTATTGGCAGGTGGATTCTTTACCACTGTGCCACCTGGGAAGTCTTAGATACACAGATAGATAAACACATATAAATAGATAGATATGGAAATGATGAATAGTTTCCAGATAATGCTCTATCAGATATTTTAATGAAAAACACTTACTTTAAAAAATATTTTCAGTAACAGACTTCCCATGAAGAGAAGATGAGTTGGTCTAATTGAGTAAGTTAGTGTGTACAGTCAATACTTATATCATTGACAGATCAAATCCATAAATGAAAATGAGCAAAACAGAAAAGCTTTTATACATCGTATTTTGCTATTTTAAAGAAAGAAAACTTACACATTGGGTATTCACACATGAGGGTATTCAGCATCAAGAAGACTAGATGGAAGGAATAGATATTTGCAAGAGCCCTCTTGGTCTATGGATTTGTAAATTCTGGACCTCCTAGAAAGAGATAAAATTAATTTTAGCTGAAGAGAAGTTTTCCTGACAATTGTAATCTTCTTTTGAATAGTTTCTTAGTGCAGAATCTCTGTGGAATAAACATGAGGCTTGGTTATTACACATGGGCCATAGACAGCAGACACCAGAATTCATAGTCAGATAGCACTCTTACAAACTCAGTTATAATTATTAGAAAGAGTATTCCAAGTTCCTCTACTTTTATCTTTAGAATGTCAGCAGCAAAGCTTAGAATATTTAGTTAGGAGGCTTTATATGTGGTGTAGGAAATCATTACTCATTTTTAAGGTTGAGATAATTTTATCAATTTTATTGTGTTGGATAAAAAATTATCACAAAAGCTTGGACTTAACATCAGTTTACTATCTCCAAGTTTCTGTAAGTCTGCAGTGTAGGCAGACAGGATTGGGTGCTCAGCTTAGGGTCTTGTGTGGGCTGCATGATAAGTCACTTCAGTCATGTCCAACTCTCTGCAATTATATGGACTGCAGCCTGTCAGGCTCCTTTGTCCATGGGATTCTCCAGGCAAGAATACTGGAGTGGGTTGCCATGTCTTCCTACAGGGATCTTCCTGATCAGACCCGTGTCTCTGAAGTCTCCTGCTTTGGCAGGCAGGTTCATTACCACTAGTGCCACGTGTAAAGCCCCTAGGGTCTCATGAGGCCTCAATCAAAGAGATAGTAGAGCTGCACTCTACCCTGAAGACACTAAAGCTAAATCTGCCTCCAATATTATTCAGTTTGTTGACAGAATTTTCAGTCTATTTGGTTGTAAGAGTGAGATGTTCATTTCATTGCTGTATTATCTGTAGATCATTCTTGATTTCTAGAGATCACCTATATTCCTTGGTTTAGTACCCTCAACACCTCATCTTCAAAGCCAGAAATGGTAAGTCAATGTCTTTTTATTCTTCATATATCTTTAGCTAGCACTTATGCTATCTTCCTGATTTTTTTCCTTCTGACTTATTTTTATGATTTTAAGGGATCGTCTAATTATGTAACTCTATCTGGCCAACTAGAATAGTCCAAGATAATTTCCTTATATTGAGGTAAGCTAATTAATAACATTGATTTACATCTGCTAAGTGACTTTTATGATGTAACACTATCTGACACAGGGGGGAACGACCCTGTGGGCCAAAACTCTGCTTATGGTGCTAATGATTTGGGAGATGATAGTAAGAAGAGGTAATATAAGAAGAAGGGAACTGGAGAATGACTTGACAAAATTTTGGCTGCATTTACTTACCCGGTGCTTCAGTTTAAAGAACGAACCATGTCAAGAGTAGTTAAGGGACTTGATAAAGTCAAATCTGTGGCTTCCATGCTCTGTGTTAGGAGGCTGGAAAGAGTTGCTGTTTAACACTGCCTCCTCTCTCAACCTGGAGCATGACCACAGATATTTGACTTAGCTTTCTCAAGAAACTCATATGTCTCCTGTTTTCTAAATGTTGAGTTAAATGGCAGTTGCCTCTCCATGAAGCCTGCTGTGTCAAGATGAGGTGATTCTGAGTCAAGGGTTGGACACATGGAGAGCCAGAAAGTGGGTCTGGGTGAAAACCCTTACTTTTAAAAAATATTCTCAATAATAGACTTCCCCTGAAGGGCAGATGGGGTTGGACTTCTTTACGCATCACCCTAATGGTTGTTCCTTGTTCTGAAGTTCCCTTACTGGTCTTCATTTTTCTCAAACAAGCCGAGCTTCTTCTAATTAGAGAACTTCTGTCTTCATTGCTATTCATTTATATCTTACTGTAACTCTCCTTGAACCGTTTCTTATAATTTAGGTTATAAGTTATAAGAATTTAACAGTTCTGCCACCACTCAAGAATCTACAGCCAGCAAGATGTTCAGCTGGACAGAGAGAATGAGTGAACCTCGATCAGGCCATGAGTCACATTGTAGGAAAACTCAGCTACGAATGGCAGCAAGGCAAGAAGTCGCTGTTGGCTCTATTGTCAGTTTCTTAAGGAACCTCCATGCTGTTTTCCATAGTGGCTACACCAGTTCACATTCCTACTAAGAGTAATAGGAGGGTTCCCTTTTCTCCAATCTTCTACAGTATTTGTTAGTGCAGGGAACTCTGCCCAATATTCTGTGATAACTTAAATGAGAAAAGAATCTGAAAAAAGAATAGGTACATGTATATGTATAGCTGAATAATTTTGCTGTACACCTGACAATAATATAACATTGTTAATCAACTGTTTCCAATATAAAATGAAAGCATTTGAGCAAAGAAGTCCCTCATGGAAAAGAGGAATGATAGGAATGCAGAGAATTTCTAAATTGCTCATCTTGACACAGCGACATGTTATACTTTCTCCTTACCAAGTATGAGTCCTCTTGGGAAAAGAATCAAGAAAAGTGGTTAACTGAATAATCATTTTGAGCCTTTAAATAATATGGTCTTCTGATTACCAATGTGTGGGAGACTTGGAGAAAAGCTCAATGTGTGCTAAACAACACCTATAATTTTTTTAGTAGGAAAGAAAAGTAATCTGAGGTGGGCAACATTTAGCTATTCCACCCAAAAATTGATGGCACATTTCAGACAAAAGGAGAAGGAAATGGCAACCCACTCCAGTATTCTTGCCTGGAGAATCCCATGGACAGAGGAGCCTGGTGGGCTACAGTCCATGGGGTCGCAAAGAGTTGGACACGACTGAGTGACTTCACTTTCAGACAACTGAGTGCTGTAATACAGACATTTATTAGAAAGCAATTACAAAACAGTTCATGAATTTCATTTTGTAAACTTTATGAAGTTTCACTACGGAGGTGCTCCCCTTAGAAAATCAAAGAGAAAGCTGCAAAATTCAGAGGTGGGATGCACAAATAGTGATTAATTAATGAGGCCTATCCTCAAGGATGTATTCAGAACTTTCTAGATATTAACACCATATTTATGCAGGAGTATTGACTTCGTATAAGGAATTTGTCAACCCCACTCTGTTAGTACCTCTAACCATTAAGGAGACTCCACCCTAAACATTAGTAATTCTAGTTGAGGGGACACCAGTTTTGCCAATAAAATCCAATTCCTCAGTGTGATGATGGAAAAACTCATATTGGCTCCCTCTGGAGTATATGCTTTTTTGCTATAAAAGTATAATTAAATCATTCCAAGGATATGAATTCTTGATTAAGGCAATAGACATCAAAGCTCAAGATAACAGACACATATGTATCATAAAACTATGCAACTTGACACTTTTAAGTAAATGAATATTATAACACATAGTCTCTTAATGTGAATTAATTTTAGCGTGACTAAAATCAGATGGTAATGAAAGACGTCTGTGAGGTAACATTAAAGCTAAAACCTAAAGTATAAGAAACAGTTCAAGGGGATTTATAGTAAGATATAAATGAGTAAAATAAGACAAAGTCTTTCTAGTTAGAAGAAGCTTGGCTTATTTGAGAAAAATGAAGGAGATTAAGGGAACCTCAAAACAAGGAACAATTATTAGGGTGGTACACAAGGAAGTCAAAGAAGAATGCAAGGCAGGTTAGATCCCATATGACCTTGCAGCCCCAGGATAGTATTTGCGTATTGCAATAAATGAAATGCAAGCACATTGGAGATTCTGAGACGGACATAACATAATATGATTTATATTTATAAAGGATTATTCTGGTTCCTAGGGACTGTTGAGAAATAATATTCCAAAGGAAGAGACAAATTAGAGTCTGGAGCTGTACTCCTGAAAAGATCAAGGTGTTTTGCATAGTTACAGAGAAAGTAGGGTATAGCAATTCAGTTTTAAATAAAATATAAATTTAGCATGACTTGCTTATGATAGGATTACCAATCCAGGCCTGAATACTTGCATCTCTTCAAAATCTATGTGTTGAAACCTAAACCCCAGTGGGATTGTGTTTGGAGGAGAGGCATTTGGGAGGTGATTAGATAATGAGACTGGAGCCCTTTTGTATGGGTTGAGTGCCATTATAAGAGATCTTTGCCCATTGTGCCCTTGCAGATCTTGGACATGCTAGAAGATGGTCACTTATGAAATAGGAAGCATAGAAAACAATCTACTGTTGCAGAGTTGTAGATGTAATGATGCTATTTCTTTATTATTCTTATGATAAAACTTTTAAAGGAGGCTCCATGACACTAATTTAAAGAATAGGTCAGTTGCATATCAGATATACATGCATAGATTTTCTTCTCTTCTTTTCCTGATTCTTGTGGTTTCTATAGAAATTGTCTATAATTATACATACTCACACAAACATGCTTCCTCTATACAAATGAATTTCACTGATAGCCTGATGACAGAAGTTTCACAATGTGTCTATACCCTTGTGTTGATTTCTAAGGATACAACAATATAGCTCTATGTATCAAATAAATATATTTTGTACATCTGGAACCACACAAAACTACACACACACTCCCATGCACACACATACCATGTATATGGTGTTTATCAATAATAGCTCTTAAAACAAGGGTAAACATATATACTAAAAACAAAATATATTTTAAAGATTCATGTCGATGTATGGTAAAGTCAATAGAGCATTGCAAAGTAAAATTTAAAAAAATAAATAAATAAATAAAAAAGAAAATGTCAAAGACACATGCTATTTAGTAATTATAAGTTCATGTCATTAAGAAAATAGATCTTTTCCAATCGTGGAAAAAGTGTTATAAGTCATAACACCCCACTGTGCAATTTTATGTACTTGAGTATATTTGGGAAACAGCACGGAATATGTCCACAATCATAGCAGCATGTATTCCCCAAAGTATATGTTCACTGAAAATCAACTACTATTGAAAAATTTAAAAATGTTCTTATACTTAAGAGGTTATGAATTACCCTTAGGCAATCTTTATTAATTTGATTGAGAGCTTAAGGCAGAGAGAATTTATCTACCAGTGACATCTGGATACAAAAATAATTTGCACTGGACAGTGGACAATGCAACAGTCAACACAGTGAACTGGCTGCCATAGGAAGTGACCACAACAAATACAAGCACTGCAGATAAATTGTAATAAGTTTTTAGTGTTTAACATATTTTTCAGAACTTACCTAGTTGCTCTTTTAACTTGACTCTTTATTAAGACATGCCAGATTAATATATAGGAGACTATGTATTGAAATATTTTACTAATGAGCAGAGCAAGTGGAAATAAATGGCTGACACCTGTAGGATATTATGCCATTTTTATGTGTGGAAAATTGCATGGAATTTTGACACTTTTAGAATATGGTTAAAGAGGCACCTCACACATTATGCCCTTGACTTTCCAATAAACCATTAAATTCTTTTTTATTTCTAACATAACTATTTAACTGCTAGACCAACATAACCCTGCCCAAAGCCTCAGTAAATTGCGCAGACATTTCCATCCCAAAGAGGTAGGATTCAATAGCCTGGGTGTAAAGATCATTATGCAGTGCAGACTGCAAGCAAGAGGTTAGTGTCTTCTGAATTTCATGAATAAACTGCTTTTTATCATGGTGGTGCACTCTTCACATTTGCCTAGTTAGTGCAAATGAAGTGCAGCAAACTCAGGCTTGTGCCTAGTTTGAGAGTTAAAAATAGAAGCAAAATCACTACCACTTCATAGAGATGCTATGTACTCTTGTCTTCCCCCACAGTCGGGAAGACCAAAGGAAATACTGTATAAAAGCTCAGAAAACACGTGAGTCTTATTCAAGTGCTCACATCTTCTCAGAAGATTAGCCTGACTCATTGGTCTGATTTAGCCACTCCTCATGCTAAGGATAAATGTAATCCTACTCTGTAGTCTTTCATTTATTAGGTTCCTATTTTCTTTGACAGTAGTTAGTGACCGTTAGAGGGTCTCATTAACTTAGTGCTTTTAACTTGATAGATATTGTAAAGTCAAAGATGAATGACTGCTGAATATATTAATGAATAAATATATGAGTAAATTAATAAAGTGTGTACTGATAAATGTAACAGACAGGGTAGATTTTAAAAATAAAAAAGGAATAGCTATATTCATAGCCCTGGTGTGCATCTATATATCCCTTCCTGAATTAATTCAGTCTCTCATCACATCAATTCTGCAGTATTGGGATTTTCTTTTATTGCATCTTTTCTATATGTTTCCATTAATTTTGTGGATATCTATCTATATTAGTCTGGGTTTTCCAGAAAAACAGAACCAGTAGGAACTCTTTATAATAAATAAATTTATTATAAAAATTTGGTCTACCCGGTTATAGAGGCTGAGAAATTCCAAAGTCTGCAATCAGAAAGCTGGATAACCAGAAGGCCAATGTCATAGCTCCAGTTCTGGTCCAAAGGCTTGATTATCAGGAAAGTCAATAGTTAAGATCTAGGCCATGTCCATATCTGAAGGCAGAAGAAGACCAATGTCCCAGCTTGAAGACAGTCAGGGAAAGAGAAAGTCTTACTCAGATTTCTTGTTCTATTCAGATCTCCAAGCGAATATATGAGACCCACTTACATTAGGGAGGGAAATTTGCTTTCTTCAGTCTATCACACCAAATATGAATTTCCTCCAGAAACCCCCTCAAAGACACACCCAGCATAATGTTAAATCAAATATCTGGGCACTCCGTGACATAGTCAGGGAGGGACATAAAATTAACTATCACAAATTAGTCATGATGTACAAAGCCCCCACCCAAATGAGCACTGCATTTGAACATGATAATGATGGGAACCCATCACTTAGAATAGAAGGGAAGAGTGATCCTTAGCCATCACATTGCTAAAAAATAACCGTGACATAAATTTCACACACAAAATATGTATTTTCTTTATTTTCTTATGTAGTACAGCATTAAATTAAAACCTTTAAGATTATTCAGCCAAACTAAGTATATAGCAAGTGTCAAATACTGAACTACCTTCTAGCAAAACAATAGGCAAATGCCAAAAGATATGGATGTCCTTTTGAACCTAATGCTTTAGTTGAAAGGACAAAGAAAACACTAGCATAGTGTTCATTTTGTTGTCTTTATACAACAGAATGATCTTCAAAAAGAAAAGAAGAGAAAAGGGGTAAACCAGAAAAAAAAACAGTTGAAATGAATGAATAAGAAATCAACATGGATATAAAGACTATTTTAGGTATGTCCAACCCTAGGTCTTTAATATTCCTCAGTGCAAACATTTGGCTTCAGTCAAACCAAAATCCCTACTATATAGTTTTCTACAGTAATAAATTCTCTTTATACTCTTGTTTCCATAGCTCCTAGCCCTCATTTTCTATTAAAAACTTGATATGTACTAGGAACACTTTATCATGAGTTGAGAAGTAGACTACCAACAAATGATGTCATTATGCTTTTTATGGATAGACAGCATAAATAAGATAAATTATTCATACAATTCCATAGCAAAGGAAAGTGAAAGTATCAGAGCAATGATATCATCAAATAACCCAGTTCTTTCACTCTCATTTTCCTTCTATAGGGTCACATTGTCTCCTGCCTGCATCCTAGCCCAAATATGGCAAGGGTGGGGTTTCCTAGAGGTACTTCTTCCTCACTCATGTCCAATAGAGAAGAGATTCAATCTGACTGATCTCCTTAGAAGACATGAAAGTGAAAATGTTAGTGTCTGACTTTTTGTGACCCCATGGACTGTAGTCTGCCAAGCTCTTCTGTGCATGGAATTCTCCAGGCAAGAATGTTGGAGTGAATCCATTCCGTTCTCTAAAAGATCTTCCCAACTCAGGGATCGAACCTAGGTCTCCTGCATTACAGGCAAATTCTTTACCATCTGAGCCACCAGGGAAGCATGGATGGTGTCAAATTTCCCATAGTCACATCGCCTCCGAAATGAATATCTGGGATTTTGGGGAAGTGGAGTGCTGGTGGGGAGCAGTTGGCAAAGGTTATCATTGCTGTCATAAAAATATTTAAAATACTGTGATATATAACACCAGGACTAAATAGGAATAAGGTCTAAAACATGTGTGATTTGCAATTGAGTCCCTTTTTATGGCCAGAGTTTTAGCATTTGAAATTAACATCATTAATGAATTAGCCAACCAGTCCATTCTAAAGGAGATCAGTCCTGGGTGTTCTTTGGAAGGAATGATGCTGAAGCTGAAACTCCAGTACTTTGGTCACCTCATGTGAAGAGTTGACTCATTGGAAAAGACTCTGATGCTGGGAGGGATTGGGGGCAGGAGGAGAAGGGAACGACAGAGGTTGAGATGGCTGGATAGCATCACTGACTTGATGGACGTGAGTTTGAGAGAACTCTGGGAGTTGGTGATGGACAGGGAAGCCTGGCGTGCTGAGATTCATGGGGTTGCAAAGAGTCGGACACGACTGAGTGACTGAACTGAACTGAACTGAGCTACTAGTAATCTATATTATATGTATATTATTTGTTAGCAATGACCAACAAGGTTAGATAATTTATATGCTGCAGAATAGTATCAGGGAAGTCTCTTAACAAATCCAGTCTGAAGTAGAATTAAGATAAGTTTATATATCACATGAGAAAATTCTGTAAAAAATAAAATTTTGTTAATGATAATCACATTCTATATGATGTTAACAGTTATGTAAATTTCAGTCATAATTTTTCTTAGTCTTTACTTAATTGAGAGTTCCCAAACATGAAACCAGTGTACAACAAAGATGTGAATGTGAATCTGGGCTCCAAGACTGGTTTATCAGGTTAAGACAGTCAATCCTATTCTTTAGTAAATTATTTTCTTTTGCTTTCTTTGTAAGAACAGGTCCATAAGCCTTTTGGGGTTGGCTTCTTAATAGTTTCCATTTAGACATGCCCTGAAGTAATTCCTACCAGGATTCAATTCCGTGGTTACTTTGTTCTTTACAGTTAGACTTGATGGTAGTGAAGAGCCTTTGTATGACTCATATTCCATGTTTCTACAAAAGTTTAATACCAAAAATAGACCATGAGGTTCAGCAGCAGAAATTTCTCCATAGCAATGATAATTGCAAATGAAAGAAATAAATTTATTCCTTAAATTATTGCAAATATACAATGAAAATTTCTTGTTAATTTGGCCAGTTCATTTTCATTAGGTTGGGTCTCATTCACTGTGTGGTGAAGGGCATTTATTTTTACTGACTACAGCACTAGACAATCCACTTCATTAGGCTCAGTTAATTTATACATTTCTCTCTCCTTCTCCTCCCTATTTTCATCCTTGCCTTCCCCTCCCTCTCTCCCCTCCTCCTTATCTCTCTCCCTCCCTCCCTCTCTTCCTTCCTTCTTTCCATCAACACAGATTTAACTAAATTATGCCTTATCTAAATCATATTTCAGTGACCTGAAATACTGCACTGAGGGGTACAACCCTTTTTCTTCCATGATTCTCTAAGAGATGCGTTACATGACTTTATGCCCTATGTGATCTCATTATGACGTTGAAGTTAAACTGCTCTTCAGTTCAGTTCAGTTCAGTCGCTCAGTCGTGTCCGACTGTCTGTGACCCCATGAATTGCAGCACGCCAGGCCTCCCTGTCCATCACCATCTCACGAAGTTCACTCAGACTCACGTCCATCGAGTCAGTGATGCCATCCAGCCATCTCATCCTTGGTCATCCCCTTCTCCTCCCAGTATCAGAGTCTTTTCCAATGAGTCAACTCTTCGCATGAGGTGGCCAAAGTACTGGAGTAATGATCGCTATATATGAGCAGACCTCAAATCCTTCAATAGTCTGAAATATACTTCTTTAGTCTTTTTAAGATGTCCCTTTTCCAAATGTATACGTCTGCGTTATCTCAATTCTTGGCAGGTCGCTTTAAAATAACATTGTTTCAAATTTCTCAGATGGCATGGCACTATTCACAACATGTCCATAATATCCACACAAGTTTGGAAATTCTTCCAGACAAAGTGATCCACAGTTATTTTTTAACCACTGATGACTCATTAGTGAGGACAGAACCCTTGGCTTGTTTGTAACTTCCACCCTACACTCAAGTTCATTCAACATGTCAGTTCAACAATGTGTGATGTGTCAACTTCAAAAATTAAACAAGCCAGACAACACAGCACTTGGTCTACAAAGAAATTGGTTTGTTTCCCAACTTTCCATTGCTAGCAAAACTGCTTTGACTTCTGTTTCCCACAAGCCTCATGTCTGGCTCAATTCCAACTTCTATTTTCTGTTTATTCATCAGAAACTTGCTTTATCAGCTGAGAAACATACCCAAAGATTTTTTTTCATTTAAAGATCTTGTCTTTTTATGTAAATGTTTCCATTTCTGACCCAGGGGTTACTGACAATTTAAGGTGCTTCTATTTTTTCTGTCAGAAACATTCTTGTAGCATATAAGGGAGATAAATATTCCTGTGTAAACCAAATTCTTCATTATTACTTATTTCTAGATCTGAAGATCTCGGTTCCTCTTGCTGTTCTTTGGCACAAATAAAATGTGAATGCTCAAAACTAGAACTTCAAATTAAAAGTATACATGATAAATCATGTACATCTATATGTGTACACAAATGAAAAGGTGCCAAGATGAAAACAAAAATCAATTTGGTGTATTTATACACTCCCCTACCCCTCCATGGAAAGATCTATCCATGCTTGGTTAGCTCCCTGACCCTGCTTTTCAGCACAGAATTTTATTAATCAAATAACAGAAGATGGAAAGAAAACCAAAAAACTGCTGCTCTTACAAACTTAGTTAGCAAGGGAAAATGAGAGGTTCAAATAACCCAGCTTGATCTGGGGTGAATCAGTCAGTGTGAAAATGGGTGAGACACCGAATCTCCTGTATGGAGAATGAGTCTGGAGAAAAAAGAAAGAAGTTTTAAGACATTTTGATATATATCATAAACAATACTTGTTATTTTCATATAGCACTAAAACAAAGATGTTAAATCACCTTTAATTTTTATTGCTTGATAAGCTAATAAAATTTAACTACAACCTTGTCATGTCAAGAGAGAATGACAGATAATATTATGCAGGTTACATATCTTAACCTGTACATTTATACATTTTTAAATAACTTACTTCTCAAGAGAAGAATTGAAGAGGGGTGAAGATTGATTTCTATGTATACTTTCTGCATGGCTAAATGGTGAATATTTTAGTAAGCATACATTATTTTGTCAGTTTGAAAATAAACAAATTAACAAATTTTCTATAAAATATGTCCTATAGAACACTAACATCTTGTTAACTGGTTGGCAGTTAGTCAGTAAAGAGAAATTTATCACCTTGGTGATAATCACTGATGGGATGAAACAAGTATTAGTGAAAAATAATACCATTTCAAACAGTGCTATTGAAGAAATTCTAAGAATGTTTACATTATCCTGAGTCCACATGAACCTCTCACTCAGATCCACTGCCTCTCAAAAGAAAAAAAATTTTTTTTGAAAGACAGTCTTTTATGACCCAATTACTTCCAATTCTCCTTAAGGTATTAGCTTTCACCATGACCATAATTCATCACTAATCCAGAGAGGGTTTTTTTTTTTTTTTCCTTTTACCATATCTTTGAGTGCTGCCAAAAAAAAAAAAAAAAAAAAACACCTCTCAAGCTTGTAATCAGTCCTCCAAGGCCCTCAGTATCCTATGATTTTGAAATATACTTTATTTCTGATGTAAATCCTAGTGAGAAGTTACTAGGAAGAGTCATGGATAGAAAATATTGAGATATGTTACTGAAAATGGGGGAGAAGAGAAAAGAAACTCAATATAGATAGGGAGGCTGCTCCATCTTCGTTACACTGTGTGTGTGTTATGTGTGCTAATTGCTTAGTTATATCTGACTCTGCAGTCCCATGGACTGTAGCCCACCAGGCTCCTCTTTCATGAAATTCTCCAGGCAATAATACTGGAGTGAGTTGACATTTCCCTCTCCAGGGGGTCTTCCCGACCCAGGGATTGAACCTGGATCCCTTGCATTGCAGGCAAATTCTTTACCATCTGAGCCATCAGGGAAGCCTCTTTATATTGGGGAATGCTCAAATAGCAATACTGCCAGATAACAATACTCTCTTGTACACAGATTCTCAAATATCACATAAATACCTGCTGCACTGATCAGAATTAAACTGAAGGGCCTCTACTTTGGAGAAGTAAGTATTCCTTACTACACAGAAGCCAGCAGAGATCAGTCATTTTTTTAAAGCTGTCCTCTTTAGAACAAATTAGTCATCTTTGCAGAGATATTTGTTCATAACTTAATAGAAATGTGTCTTTAATCTCTCTGCTTATTGTCACTCTGCTTATTTAATTTCTATGCAGGGTACATCAAGTGAAATGCCAGGCTGTATGAATCACAAGCTGGAATCAAGATTGTTGGGAGAAGTAACAACCTCAGATATGCAGATGATATCACTCTAATGGAAGAAAGTGAAGAGGAACAAAAGACCCTCTTGATGAAGGTGAAAGAAGAGAGGGAAAAAGCTGGCTTAAAATTTAGCATTCAAGAAACTAAGATCATGACATGCATTCCCCTCACCTCGTGGGAAATAGATGGGGAAAGGGCTTCCCAGGTGACGCTAGTTGTAAAGAACCTGGCTGCAGATGCCAGTGACACAAGAGATATCTTCCTGGGTCGGGAAGATACCCTAGAGGCATGCATGACAACCCACTCCAGCATTCTTATCTAGAGTATCCCTTGAAATAATCGGACATGATTTAGCAACTGAACAATAACACATATATTTTATTTCCACCCAGAGACCTACATTTACTTGAACAAGAGAGTCAAAGGTGTCTTTCTCCTGTCTGGAAGGAAGAACCAATACAGTGTGCTTTGACATCTCTTATCCTATGGTTTAGACTCAAGTGATAAGCAGAATTAGAAATCTTGGTACTAGATTTGTATCAGAACTAGAACAGAGTTCCCAAATCATGTTACAAAAACTAATTATGGATATTTTCAGAAATCAGGACTATAATCTTATACTGAGGAAGGTGGAGAATTACATGCAACATAGTCTCAAATATACTAAGGATCATTTCTTTTCTATTTATGGAAAAATGTATGTCCATTTCACAAAAAATCATCATGTAAACTGAGAGTCATTGCTGCCAATGGGAAGACTGGAAGGGGAAAAAGACATTTTCTACAGAAACATCTCCATCAACTCAATTTATCTGACACTCTGGGTCTGCCAACACACACACACACACACACACACAAATTCCCTGTTATCAACAGCAGCATTCCTTTGGCTATTTCAAGGCTGAAGTTAAACAATGAGTAGGAATAGCTTTGAAGCTGGAAAACGTTGTAAGAAAGTATGAAAATTAATAGTGATACTGAGCAATAATGAGGATTGATATGATGATTTTCTCAGGTGTCAAGATGTAGAAGTGCTTCCAACTTCCTAGATAACTAATGGTAAGCATCTCTGCATCCTCCTACCTTTTTGTTCAAATAACTCATCTACCATGTTTTGAAGTGTTAGAAACATTCTTTCTGGTAACCATTTGCAAGATGTGAAACTTGATATAGGAAATGACAATTATTTTATTTTTCCATCTTTTATCTTCTTCTGAATTTTTTTAAAATTTTTATTTTTACTTTATTTTGCTTTACAATACTGTGTTGGTTTTGCCATACATTGACATGAATCCACCATGGGTGTACATGAGCTCCCAATCCTGAACCCCCCTCCCACCTCCCACCCCATATCATCTCTCTGGATCTTCCCTGTGCACCAGCCCCAAGCATCCTCTATCCTGTATTGAACATAGACTGGTGATTTGTTTTTTACATGATAGTATACATGTTTCAATGCCATTCTCCCAAATCATCCTACCCTCTCCCTCTCCCACAGGGTCCAAAAGTCCATTCTATACATCTGTGTCTCTTTTGCTGTCTTGCATACAGGGTTATCATTACCATCTTTCTAAATTTCATATATATGTGTCAGTATACTGTATTGGTGTTTTTCTTTCTGGCTTACTTCACTCTGTATAATAGGCTCCAGTTTCATCCACCTCATTAGAACAGATTCAAATGTATTCTTTTTAATAGCTGAGTAATACTNATTTTTCTAAATTCCATATATATGTGTCAGTATACTGTATTGGTGTTTTTCTTTCTGGCTTACTTCACTCTGTATAATAGACTCCAGTTTCATCCATCTCATTAGAACTGATTCAAATGTATTCTTTTTAATGGCTGAGTAATACTCCATTGTGTATATGTACCACTGCTTTCTTATCCATTCATCTGCTGATGGACATCTAGGTTGTTTCCATGTCCTGACTATTATAAACAGTGCTGCAATGAACATTGGGGTACATGTGTCTCTTTCAATTCTGGTTTCCTCGGTGTGTATGCCCAGCAGTGGGATTGCTGGGTCATAAGGCAGTTCTATCAATGGAACAAAATAGAAAGCCCAGAGATAAATCCACACACCTATGGACACCTTATCTTCAACAAAGGAGGCAAGAATATACAATGGATTAAAGACAATCTCTTAACAAGTGGTGCTGGGAAAACTGGTCAACCACTTGTAAAAAAATGAAACTAGATCACTTTCTAACACCACACACAAAAATAAACTCAAAATGGATTTAAGATCTAAACGTAAGACCAGAAACTATAAAACTCCTAGAGGAGAACATAGACAAAACACTCTCCGACATAAATCATAGTAGGATCCTCTATGATCTACCTCCCAGAATACTGGAAATGAAAGCTAAAATAAACAAATGGGATCTAATTAAAACTAAAAACTTCTGCACAACAAAGAAAACTATAATTAAGGTGAAAAGACAGCCTTCTGAATGGGAGAAAACAATAGCAAATGAAGCAACTGACAAACAACTAATCTCAAAAATATACAAGCAACTTATGCAGCTCAACTCCAGAAAAATAAACGACCCAATCAAAAACTGGGCCAAAGAACTAAATAGGCATTTCTCCAAAGAAGACATACGATGGCTACCAAACACATGAAAAGATGCTTAACATCACTCATCATCAGAGAAATGCAAATCAAGACCACAATGAGGTACCATTTCACACCAGTCAGAATGGCTGCGATCCAAAAGTCTACAAGCAATAAATGCTGGAGAGGATGTGAAGAAAAGGGAACCCTCTTACACTGTTGGTGGGAATGCAAAGTAGTATAGCCAAACAGTGGAAACAGTATGGAGATTCCTCAAAGTGATAATATTTGAAGGAGGGGTATTTAGGAAGTAATTAGGTCATGAAGGTAGAGCACTCATGAATGGGATTGGTATTGATAAATGGAATATTTCTTGCTATATCAGTAAACAAAGTATGTCACAGTCATCAGCCATTGCAGCCACCACCTGACAGTGAGCTGGTGGGCTCTGAGGGAAGTCAGTTAGAAATGAATACCTGCCATTTAGGAGCTCTCAAACTGCAGCCACTCCCCGTGGTTAGCCCTTAGGAAACTCAGGGTGTGAAAACAGAATACTGGCCCCAGATAGCTGAGGTATACATTGAAGGAATGATTCCAATCAGCTCAGATCGCAGATGCTTGCATCTCTCTATCCTTAGAAAAGTGCTAACTTTTTCATTTGGATTACATGGTATTCTTTAATTTACAATATTCTTTTGATATTCAGACCACCTGCCTTCTCTTGCAAAACTTCTTTATAACCTGGCTCCATCCCCCACTGTGCCCACCTCAGCCACTTCCTTGAAGTGGTTCTTTCAGGGTTACATGAGATGCTGCCTCCCAAGCTTGAAGTCCTAAAAATTCCCACTGAACAAAACATAATTCTCAACTTTTAGGTTGTGAATATTTTTTAGTCAAAGTATCTTCATGAAAGAGACCCTAGAGAGCTCGTTTGACTTCTGCCACATAAGGACACAGAGGAAAGACAGCAGCCTATGAACTAGGAAGTGGTCCTCACCAGACACCAAATTGCCAGTGCCTTGATCTTGGACTTCCCAGCCTCCAGGACCAGGAGCAATAAGTATATGATGTTTATAAGTCACCCAGTCCATGGTGTTCTATTATAGCAACCCAAACGGACCAAGAAGACAAGACACACCCAAGGTTTCTTCAGTGTCTGGATGTTCTCAACTCTGGCTGTTCATTAGAATTAAGTATGGATATTTTCAAGTACGTGGAAAGCTTAGCTGGACTTATTGAATCAGAATCTTCAGAGGAAGGCCTTTACTCATGTAGTTTATTTAGAGTTGTTGTTGCTGTTGTTGTTACTCAGTCATGTCCAACTCTTTATGACTTCATGGACTGCAGCACACCAGGCTTCCTTGTCCTTCGCTAACTACCGGAGTTTGCCCAAACTCATGTCCGCTGAGTCAGTGATGCCATCCAAACATCTCATCCTCTGTCATCCCCTTCTCCTCCCACCTTCAATCTTTCAATATTGGAGCATTAGCTTTAGCCTCAGTCCAATGAATGTTCACGGTTGATTTCCTTTAATCAAACCAGATCGACTGGTTTGATCTCCTTGCTTATTTAGAGTGGCATAGGCATTTTTGATGTGTAGCCCAGTGTGAGAGCTACTGATATAGCCCAACTCTCCTACTCAAGAATGCAAATGAAAAACTGAAACCAACATCATTTTTCTCTCCCTGTGTTAAACTATACTGGGACCAAGCATGCTTTCCTACCCCTCTGTTAAAGGACACTGAGATTAAGCAAAAGCAACCTAGCTACTTGCTTCAGGTAATATTTGCTCTTGTAAGATAAGTCTGTGCACCAACTAAAAAAGCTTACCTATCAAGTCGAACAGTTCAGTCATCAAAACTGACTTCAAGACCTTTGCCCCCTTGTGCCCACAAGTCCAAAGCTATTATCTGATAAAATCTACTAAATCCCGAGTAGATTTTGCCTTTTTAAACTGACCTTTAAGTTTCTCAGACCAGGTCCCAAAGCCTTATAAATAGACGCCCTTATCTCTGTTCTTTTGAGGAACTTCTAAGACTCTCTCAAGGTGGTGTTCTCCCTGATGGAAGTGTGTCCAATAAACTTAGCTTTGCTTCATCAATAGGTATTTTTGGTGAGTTAAAAGTCACTGTTCAATAAGCATCACTCAGTTTCATAAATGATTCATTTAATACCAATTACTATAATTTATAAGCATAAAACATAGTTTCAAAGGCATAAATCACCTAGGCTCAGAGTAACATGAATTACTTGGGCATTTTTGCAAAGTTTGCCTTGGCTTCTCCTTTCTACAGATGATTTTGTTCTTGGGTGAGCTCTAGCAGTACTACAGGCTTTGGTATCCCAGGATATCTTAGTTTAATAGCTTCACCTGAAGCAGCTGACAACAATTTTAAGTTATATTTTCTTCCATTCAAACATCGTACTACTCCCAGAAATCCAAATCCCCTGTTTTCCCTTTTTAAGAATTATTCTGTTGCTGTTTCCATCTATTAATATATGTGCTAAACCAACTAGGAAAATATTGCTGCTGCTGCTGCTAAGTTGCTTCAGTCATGTCCGACTCTGTGTGACCCCATAGACAGCCACGCACCAGGCTCCCCCATCCCTGGGATTCTCCAAGCAAGAACACTGGAGTGGGTTGCCGGTTCTTTAGCAATGCATGAAAGTGAAAAGTGAAAGTGAAGTCGCTCAGTCATGTCTGACTCCTAGCAACCCCAGGGACTGCAGCCTACCAGGCTCCTCCATCCATGGGATTTTCCAGACAAGAGTACTGGAATGGGTTGCCATTGCCTTCTCTGCAGGAAAATATTACCTACGGTAATTTGACCATTATGACATTTACTTCACTTTAATGTGTTATCTCCTACTTTGAAAAAAAAAAACTATTTCTATTTATTTTATACAGAAGAAACTTAATTCTCCTGTACCAAATTCTAAACCTATGTTTGACTTCAGACCTCCATTTCAAATATTCCTGAGAAAATATGTCAGAGCTCAAGAACAGATGTTTTAAAATGAAAAATCTTCAAGAAAATTAAGAGAATGTGTGTGTGCGTGTGTGTGTGTGTGTGTGTGTGTGTGTNATGTTTGACTTCAGACCTCCATTTCAAATATTCCTGAGAAAATATGTCAGAGCTCAAGAACAGATGTTTTAAAATGAAAAATCTTCAAGAAAATTAAGAGAATGTGTGTGTGTGTGTGTGTGTGTGTGTGTGTGTGTGTGTGTATGGTGGTCTGAGAAGAAGTAACATTGGAATAAATACCCAAAAGACAGTTACCAATGAGCTTGGATTTTTTAAGAGCTCATATAAAAGACAACTAACAGAATGAGGTGATGTGAGAATCCAGAATAAGCCTCCTGTTGTGCCCAAGCAACAAAAAATTAAAATATTTTAAAGTTGAACTTGACCAAATAGGTCTTTAAAATTATCTATGTAGAATGAAAAGGAAAAGGCACTGACTTGATAAACGTGACAAGAACTATTACATCCATTCTTGGGAGTATGTGGTTAAAGATCAAAATTCTTAAAAGCTTTTGACTCAACCTCAAACTCCCATATTTAAGATAAAGAAAAATAGACTTTAAAAATAAATGTCAACATATGTATTTTTGATCCACTATCTGAAGTCCTGGGATGTGTCATGCTTGAGGAATGAAGGGAGGATTTAGTGAGATAAAGCCACACAACAGTTCAGCTCAGGTAGGCCATTTATCTCTAAGGACTGGGTCCAGCTGCAAGTTCAGACCTAACTATGATGCATGGCATTGAATAGACTAGGACTCTCTGGCATAATTTCAATAGAATGAGCATTAGATTTATCCATAATATTTATTTCTAGTTTTATTTTATGATAATATCTGAATTTGCATTAATAGTTAAGGCAGCAAAGATATGCAATGAGTTTAAACACTCAACTATCAACATCAGGTAAAACATTTGCACTTTGTAAAGGCTTTTCTCTTAGCATTTAAGCTGTTAAAAGTTTTGTGGGTAGGAATTTATTGATGAGAAATGATGTATGTGACAAAGAATAAATGCAGTGTCAGTGACTGTACTGTTTCACAATATGATATTTTAATATATTGAGTGTATCAAGTTGGCAACAGATAAGAAAGTGCTAAATGTACACTCAGAAGCCCTGGGTTAAATTTCAATAATGTCATCTATTAATAGTCTCTCAAGCAATGCATTGATCTCTATCAACCTATTTTATCTTCTTTCAAGTTGGATTAATAATACCACCCATGTTTGTTTTAAGAATCAATATGAAACAAAGTATCTGGAGCATTTAGAAATAGATATCAGAGATTTTTCACTAAGATCAGAGCTGAATGGGAAGTCACAACCAGACCTCAGAGGGCATCTACAGTTTGCATAGGAGCCTAGGAGCATCTGAGTAGGTCAGGGAGCTGCACGGTTCTCTGACCAGCTAGATTCTCACAAGTGCATCACTCAGAGAAGCAATTACTACTTGGAGTAAAGGGGCTTGTCATTTCTTTCCATTGTTACATCACAAATTGCACTTTATGGTTTAAACAGAAAAAGTCATTCACTCTCATTCAAAGCTTCTGAGGGTTAGGAATTCAAAAAAGGTTGAAATACTCAAAGGCTGGTAGCTGCAATCTTCTGAAAGATACTTAGTGTATATGCCAGACAGTTGATGCTAGTTGTGAGATATGAGGCATCATTCAGTCACTCAGTCATATCTGACTCTTTGAAACCCCATGGACCACAGTACGCCAGGTCTCCCTGTCCATCACAAACTCCCGAAGTTGACTCAAACTCAGGTCTATTGAGTTGGTGATCTCATCTTCTGTCATCCGTTTCTCCTCTGGCCTTCCATCTTTCCCAGCATCAGGGTCTTTTCAAACGAGTCAGCTCTTCGCATCAGGTGGCCAAAGTATTGGACTTTCAGCTTCAGCTTCAGTCCTTCCAATGAATATTCAGGGCTGATTTCCTTTAGGAATGACTGGTTTGATCTCCTTGCAGTCCAAGGGACTTTCAGGAGTCTTCTCCAACACCACAGTTCAAAAGCATCAATTCTTCAGCACTCAGCTTTCTTTATAGTCCAAACTTTCACATCCATACGTGACCACTGGAAAACCATACCTTTGACTAGATAAACCTTTGTTAGAATGTAATGTCTCTGCTTTTGAATATGCTATCTAGGTTGATCAGAACTTCCCTTCCAAGGAGTAAGCGTCTTTTGATTTCATGACTGCAATCACCATCTGTAGTGACTTCAGTTCAGTTCAGTTCCGTCGATCAGTCGTGTCCGACTCTTTGTGACACCATGAATTGCAGCACTCCTGGCCTCCTTGTTCATCACCATCTCTCGGAGGTCACTCAGACTCATGTCCATCGAGTCCGTGATGCCATCCAGCCGTCTCATCCTTGATCGCCCCTTCTCCTCCTGCCCCCAATTCCTCCCAACATCAAAGTTTTTTCCAATGAGTCAACTCTTTGCATCAGGTGGCCAAACTCTCAAGAGTCTTCTCCAACACCACACTTCAAAAGCATCAATTCTTCAGCACTCAGCCTTCTTCACAGTCCAACTCTCACATCCATACATGATCACAGGAAAAACCATAGCCTTGACTAGACGGACCTTAGTCAGCAAAGTAATGTCTCTGCTTTTGAATGTACTATCTAGGTTGGTCATAACTTTTCTTCCGAGGAGTAAGCGTCTTTTAATTTCATGGCTGCAGTCACCATCGGCAGTGAATTTGGAGCCCCCCAAAATAAAGTCTGACACTGTTTCCACTGTTTCCCCATCTATTTCCCATGAAGTGATGAGACCAGATGCCATGATCTTTTGTTTTCTGAATGTTGAGTTTTTTAAGCCAACTTTTTTGCTCTCCTCTTTCACTTTCATCAAGAGGCTTTTTAGC